>QANT01007009.1:0-19136 GCA_003254885.1 Purshia tridentata | reverse complement strand
AAAATCGGAATTTTGAAACTACGAGGACCAAATTTGTTTTTAGAGTAAAACGCAGGGACTAAAAACGTATTTAACCCAAAAAAATATTTGAAAATCCAAGAGGTAAGGACCGGAACCCAACCTCATGGACTTTGACGGCCTATTCTCACTGACTCCGACAACTCCGGCCCATTGAGCTTTATCCCCATGTCTATCCTCCAATATTGAGATCATTATGGAGTTGACCCAACCTCATGAAATTCTAGACAGCTTTTTTGAAACATTGAAGGAAAGAGGGACCCAACCTCACTGATTTTGGCGACCCAACCTATCGATTATGGTGACCAACCTATAAGATATGATTATTTTGATCGGATTGTTTTTCTTGGTAACACAATTCTATACAAAAGCAATGTTAGCTGCCTTTTCTATGTGCATTTTTCTTTCTCTATATAACATGTAGCTTTCTCTTACATAAAAAACTAAAACTTTTACTTTTTGAAAGTATAAATTTTATTTTACCACTAATGTCCTCAAAAGTAATTTTCCGTACATGCATTGATACACATCATCTATTATAATTAATTTTTATTATCCTATTAACTAAAATATTTTTATAAGTCTTTCATCTTCTTTTGCTTTTGCAGTCCCCATTGACGTTTCCCATTGCCCTCCCGCATTGAACAACACCGGCCACTTTCATTGGCGGCAAACAACATCGGCCACCTTCATTGGCAGCAAACAGCACTGGCCACCTCATTGGCGATGAACCCATCAATCCCCAACCCCGATCTGCCAAAACCCCACCCCACCCCTTCCCCGTCCTCTCTTTTTGGCGGCAACCCCAAATTCCAACCACCTCCTTGCTTTTTCTTCTTTTCCGAGTGAGGATTGGTGGATCAATCAATGATCCAGTGCTCTTAACAGATATGATGAGGTCCAAAATGGTTTAAATTTCTGGTATCAATTGCTCTAATCGTGCACTAAGGTCTCAATGTATTTTCTTACAGCTGTGGTGGATGGGCTGTGTAGAAGGGGGAAGATTAAAAGGTGTAGAGAGTTAGTGGAAGAGATGATGATTAGAGGAACTAAACCCAATATCATTACATAATTTACATTCAATACAATGGTGGATGCTTTTACTAATAGATGGAACTTTTCAGAGTTGGATCTGATATTGCTTTTGATGGAAAAGGAAGGAGTGGCATTCCAAGTCAAGACTTTATCAATTGTTGACCAATGGGTTCACAAGCTTTGGGAAGGTAGAAGAGCTTCCGGCGACCCCAAATCAGTCGCTGCAAAGATGGTAGCAAGTGGGTATGGAAGCCAAAAAGTTTCTTTTTTCAGGGCAAAAAAAAATAGAAAAGTTATTTATTATTTATTGTGCTGTATCACTTTCTCTCTCATTACTTTAAATGAATTTATTATGGGCAATTGTGGTAAAATAAAATTTATGTTTTCAAAATATAAAAGTTTTAGTTTTTTGTGCAAGAGAAAGCCACGTGTCATATGGAGAAGGGAAAAGGCAAATGGAGAAGGCAGGTGGAGAATGCAGCTAGCATTGCCCTTCTATATAATAATATGACATAAAATATTTTCTTCATGGCCTCATCCTCAATGCTCTTTCCAGTTTTGGGAGAGAAAAACTCATTAATATAGAGGCATCGAGATTCCACTTTTGAAATTGGGCAACCAAGTTGCAAAGCACAGAGTAGTCGAAGCACGAAAATACACAACCCCATTTTCTTTGGATTATATTTTCAAAATACATTTACAGCTTAAAAATGAATGTTATGGCTTAGAAACAAATGAATAGAAGTATGAGTTTATTGCTAAAAAGATTTGTTTGAAGCCATTCAAGATTGGTCAACTTTTACTCGGCAGTGCTCCTCTTAGGAAACAAGGGAAAAGATCTTGGTCCTTTTATCTGGCAACATAGGAATGACATTATATTTAGAAATAAAAGATTGAATCATTTTGCTGTTATTGCTACTACTACTACTACTACTACTACATCATCATCATCTTTTGTGACTGTTTTCAAGGGACCTCCTATTGGATTGGTCACTTGGCAACCTCCTAAAGGTACTATGGTGAAGCTTAATTTTGATGGGTTCTTTTTTATCTAATGGGTCTTGGTATGATTTTCAATAGGGTTGATAATGGTCGACCCATAGGCGTGGTCACTACCAATTAAATCTGGGTCTATATTTCACTGGCGAGCTTAGCCCTACAATATGGTCGCTGAATCCATATTGAGGTTGACTCCTCATTGATAGTTAATTCAGTGCAAAATATGATCAAATATCCTTGGCATATGTACCGGGAAGCTAATGCCTAATGCAGCAGCTAATTGGTTGGCCAAATGGGTACACTCTCTTGTAGGATCCAAACATAGACTTGCAGGTTCGACCATTTTTCTTTTGTTAATGTTTGGAACCTGAGAAAGGCAGCTGAATCTATTGCTATGAAATAATTGTCACTTATTCGACAAACAACAACAACAATAAAATTATAAGAAAGGCAATGGTATTTTTCTGTCCCTAGGCTATACATTCTTCATCACAGTTTTTTTCTAGTCACTTTGCTGTCATCTAATCAACAAACCAATACTAAACATTTACCATATCAACCATCTAGCCTAGGATTCTGGACTCCTACCTCTTGCAACACCAGCATCAGAAAGCGGGACCCAAATGCTTTGACTTCTCTCACCTCCATTTTCCCAGGTTTGTTGCCTGATGCTCCTTTCATTTGTATCCCCTCCTCCGTCAGAAAACTGGGCCCACACACTTCGAGTCTTCCCCCCTCCGCTAACTTCCTCATCACATCCTGCAACTGTCTTCAGCAGCTCGGACTGCATCAGTGGGCAGTTTTCCTTGAGATACTCGAAACCATCCGATTCCATGACAGCTGCATCAAACAAGCCAATCAGAGAGTATTGTGGAAATGATAAGTTTGAGCACAGACATGAGACTATAGCATGCACAAGAGCAATGAAAACCTTAGGCTCCATTCTCGATTCCCAGGTTTTCAACTACTTCAGGACCTCCTGGAGCAGAAAATTAAATTTAACAGAATGTGGTGTAGTTTAATCATAACATCATAACTCACTTATAATCCAAGCATAAGATTTTGAGATTTGTATCACTAAATTTATTGACAATCAAATACTGTAAATGCAATTTATCACAGAGACAGAGACAGAGAGAGAGGGAGGAGGAGGAGAAGGAGGAAGAGGGGGGAGAGGGGGGNAGAGGGGGGAGGGGGGGGGGGGGTGGTGTGTCACGGAAACAAATTTAAATCACCCTAGTTTTGGAAAAATTATGGCATGCTGCAGTATTGTTTCACAGCATTTAGGATCGTCAAACAAGTACTTGCTTCCTTTTCCCTCTACTTTTGCCATAATACTGTATATTAACAGAAAAATAAAATAAAAACAGGTATGCTAAAAATTTTTGTGATGTAGAAGAACAATGAACAGCAAGCATACTTTGATCAATGTTGAGCTCGTGTTTCTTGAGGGAAACAAAGGAAAACCCCTTTTAGTTTTAGGTTCCACTGGAGCAAATATTATTGAACCCCAAAGGCCAAAAGCCAACAATATTGATAAGCAAACAACAAATTTTCATGTTGTCTCACGCGAAACACCTCAGTTTTGCATGCATAGCATTATATGGAATCTCAAAATGCTCTTGATTAAACAGAAGCAGTGGCATTTGCAATTTTTCAACGGAAATGATAGCATTTTGGTCAAAACTTCAGTTATGAATCAAAATTAGCCCGAGTGAAAAATGTAAAGAAAGAAAAAGTAAACACAAGGTACTGAAAATTGGCACAGCACACTTGAGTATGCCAAGACTAGAAAGGAAAAACATAGTGTCCTGTATCAGATAAAACAGAAGCTTACAAATCAAAAATATAGATTGAGCAGGTGGCGAATCCTAAAAAGTAGTATTCAGGTCTTTAAGAAGCAATGATTAGAAAAAATTATAACACAATTGAAGTCTTCGGCTAAACGGGTCACACAGACTAAATTGAGGGCAAAGTTGGGAACACGTATGACAAACTGTAAATTAATAGCAGGTGAAAGAGAGATATCACACCCGTTAAGGATGGAGGTGAACAGCCCATCAGCAGGAAAAAAAGAATGATTAGCTGGAGTAAAAAAAATATGTAAACAGATGGGGAAATGGAAATTTGATACAACATTGACATTCAGCAGCACTTTCCATCCTCAGACCGATGGGCAAACTGAGATTATCGAACATTTGGTAATATGTTGAGATTTCTTTGTGGGAAGAAGCCAACCAATGGGATCTATCGTTATCACAAATGAAGTTAGCCTATAACAGCATGGTGAATCGACCCACAGGGAAGTCTCCTTTTGGGATTGTGCACTTAAACCCTTAAGCATGCTTTGGACTTAGTTGCTTTTGCCTAAGTGCTTTTGCCTAAGCTTCCAGGATTTGACAGTTCAGCCGAGGCAGAAAAAGTGCGGCAAATTCAGTCTAAAGTGAAGCAAAACTTGGAGAAAGCCAATGAGAAATCTGAAGTGTCAGCAGGCACGCATTTAAGAATTAAAATTTTTGAGGTTGGACAATTATTCATGGTTATCTTGAAAGAGGAAGGTTTCAAGTGGGTACTTACAAGTTGCAACAAATGGAAACATAAAAAGTATGAACCATGCAGAAAGTGTGGAAGATAAATGACTGCTTACGTGGTGCAGCTTCTAGACAACATGAACATTTCAACACTTTTGATGTTGACTTATTTGAGTACCACCTGCCAGATGAACCCCTTTTTTTACAACAGCAACTCAACGCAAGTTTTGTTGGAAGGGAGGCGTAGCTGATGTAATACATCAGGATTTAATGCCTTAGTTGAATTCAGGTTTGCTTTTGATATTTTCTTTAGAATCTGGCCTGTTTTGACATTAGTTGGGCTTAAGGATTTGGAAAGACTTAAACCCAAGAGGAGCTCTCCTCCTGGCTAAAAGCACAATAGGTGCATCTTTTTCAAGGTAGAGAAACACCTGAGGCATTACTCTGCCACCAGGCTTCAAGGTGCAGCTCATCAAGGTGTGCCTTTTGAAAATGCTATTGAAAAAGTTTTTTGTCACTGACTCACTAGAACATGTACAGGAACCCAATAACTGGCCCAATGGAAAAGACAAAGACAAAATGAAAGCCCTCACAAGCAAAATCTTATGAAAACTAACAGACAATAACCACATACCCACCTAATTATAAACATTTCTCAAATTGAACTGTACACTACAGGTATCTCAAATGCAACTGTGGGCAGTTTAACTGAAAACAATGTATGAAGAGTGAAGACCCTTGAGGGGAATTAAAAAAAGGGCCAAGGCTATTCTGACCACCCTTATTTACTGAGTTGACTACCCTACTATATTTTGGCTTAATTTTTCCTATTTTATCCTCTCTTGTAAAAAATTATAGACACATTCGGCAGTATATTACCAAAATATACAAAAGAGTTCGGTAATTGATGGCTGAAATAACACAAAAATTTCGGCAGACTAATGTCGAATGGCCCAAGGGTGGTCAATTCAATAACAGAGGGTGGTCCAAATAGCCCGGGTCCAAAAAAAGAACACAATGCATGACAGCACTGTTTAAATTGAAATATATTTAAGGGAAAAACCATGAAAGAAAAAATTAAACAGGAAGGACATACCAACTAGGTTTTCAGCAGCAAACTTTAGGCAAACAGATTTTAGATCCATTGCGCGATACCGGTCAGCCAAGGCCAGAATTATGGCAACAGAATTAACAGACATAACCTTGCAGAGAACAGATTCACACATCAGTCTAAGTCGAGGTAAGCAATATTTGTCTGCTGCAGCTAGCAACCTGGCAGCTAATGTGTCAGATAAAGATGACATGCACAATGAACTTGATTCTGACAACTCCTCGTCTTCAATAAGATTATCTGTATATATGAAGTGCAGCAAAGCCTGCTCAGCAAACACAAAAGAGATTATAAATGAAAGTAAAATAAACTTTGCTTTTACAGGAAAGGAAACTTGGATAAGCTGCTACATTATATCATTTCCCAATCCTATACTGAACCAATATTATTCATTCTTGTAAAGCATAATTTTGAAAGAAAAGAATTAATTGTTGGGAAGTGCTACCTTAAAGGCCTTGGGTTCCATATCTGTAACAACTATATCATGACAATCCTCTTCCATTCCGTTGAAAAATTCATTTTCAAATACAGAAGATCTAGCAGCTAATACTAGCTTGTGAGCATGGAACTTTTCCCCGCACACATTAAATGTAACATCTGAGCCTTCCTCATTCTCTAATAACATACCAAAATGTTCTCCAATATCAGACTTGGGGACATGTATGGAGTGTAATCTCGAACTATTGGTTGCAGAAACCACAACACCAACAGTGCAATTGATTTTCAAGCAATCATCCTTAAGGAAACTAGACGATTCAAGCAGACTCCGTCTGAAAAAACGTTTGTAGCCCCTAATGCAAAACAATTGCAAATAAGTTTATTTTGAATATAAAAGAATAAGAGTTTAAAGAGTATTAAGTAAAATCTGCAGATCAATTTTGCTATCAGTAAAACCCTATACATTTCAACAGAATTGATGAAAGGCAAAAAAATTACAATAATAAAAATATCACTACTAGAAAAAGTCTATGTGTTGTGTTAAGTCAAACAATCAAACTAGAATAACTGAGATACATAAGGCTGCAGTGAGTGAAAAATATTTGATCAAAAAAAAATTGGTACTCAATGCAACAAGAGTTAACTGAAGAAGGAAAAAGAGAGCACAGCCAAGGAGTATGCAAGTCAATTCAGAAGAGATTTTAAAAGCTTCCTTATTCTGTGGCTTTATCATTGGTCCTCAAGCATTTTAGTTATAAGAAAATAGATGTGTCGAAGAGGCCACCCCTTCAAAGAGAATCACTGTTTTGCAATTGAGAATTTTTAGAAGGGCACAAACAATTGACCAATGCCGAGCCACATACACCATTAAAGTGCATTGCCCACCACTACTATTCAAACCTGTTTTGCTATCAAACCTGCTTTCCCAGCCATTTTCACAACATAAAAACAGTTCCAATTATGTAAAGTATGAATCTAGAAATGAAGAATTAGCGAGATATTGTGAAGCATATAAAAGAAAAGTCCCACCAAGAGAGAAAATGACCAATTTCCAACAAATTCCGAACCAAACCAAGAATTCTGAACTAACCAAATTAACCAAAAACCAAAACACAAACTAAACCAAACTACCAAAACACTTAGTTACCCACCACATGCTACCTCTATACTTAAGCGTGTAGGGCCCACTCTCTAGCGAGCGGTCAAAATGGCTGTGGACCTTGTGCTTGCCCTCATGACCCTGATCAACCAGAGTCAATTCGAACAAAGCTCGCACATCGGTTCCTTCGCTAGCGAGGGCAATGAAGACTGAGACGTAGGCGGAGTTGTCCTCTGGGTTTTTCCCATCTGGATAGAAATAGATAGCCCATTGGTACCCTCCGACCGTGAAATTCTCACTGGCAATGTGTTTTCCGACCCCAATTCCTTTGGCCAGTGAATAGCCTTTAATGATGAAGTTGTGGGAACCGTTCACGGTCTCAGTCACGAAGCGGGAGCTCGAGGGCGAGACCAGAGGGCTCTTGTGTCTGGCTGATAACATTTGCGATAGCAAGGTTGAAGGAATGGGTTAGCTTGCGGTGGAAGACATGAATTTGTACGAATTGATGTTCTGCGCTTCGGCGCGTGGTTATGTACCTTTGCGGTGTAAATGGGGTTTTCTGGGTTTGTTTATTGGGAAAAGTCGGTAAAAGTAGCAGTAGCAACGACTGTGTTTGTCGAAAGTGGCCAATGCTTATTTGAAAAAAAAAGAAAAAAAAGTGCATAATTATCTGTTTAATTTTTTGGGTTAATTACAGTTTTTTTTTTTACCAAGAGGGTTAATTACATTTTTAATCCTTCTATTTACTTTAAAAATAAATTTAGTCATCATGAATTTAAAATTTCAAATTTAATCCTTAAGTTTTACTCTCAAAACAAATTTGAACAATGTTTAAACAATTGGGTACTCACCCTTACATGTATCGCTGCATATGCGTCGACATGTATCAAGCGAACGGGGACTGTATCTCATGCATGTGTGACAGATAGTTGCAAAATGATTAACTGCAGGAAATCAGTCCACCATTTTTTATGATGGTGGATTGCATTTCTTCTTCTTAAAGGACCTCCCAAAGGCCTGAGCTAGTTTAGGGATGCCACTAGCATCAGACATAGAGCTCCGCCTACTAACATTTCTGATAGGGAAGTCGTGGAAGGCATTCAATGTTGGGGAGGTGAGGTGGGCATTCCAGAAGTCATTGCAAAATGTCTGGCCACAGAAAATCTGTCTACCCATTTTGTTGATAGTGTATGGCATTTCTTCTTCGTAAGAGACTTCCACTCAGGCCTGAGCCAGTTTAGAGCTACCTCTAGCATCGAATGCAAGCATCTGCCTACTGACATTTCTTCTTCATAGAGGACCTTTATACAGGTTTGGTCTGGTTAGTGATGCCGGCTACTTAGAGCATCTCCAAAAGACTCTTAACAAAATTACTTTTCAAATTCACATTTGATGACCTATGTGACAATTTGAAAAGTGATATTTGCTACTTGAATTTTTTACTCTCTAAAAGACTTTTCTAAATTTAAATATTTGTATCTATTTTATGCAATAATTATTTAAATTTTTTCTATGCACTAATTATTTGTATTTGTTCTATGCACTATTTTTTTTTAAGTTTAATTTATCAACTGAAAATTTATTATTAGAGAAAAGAATGAAAACTGTATAGGAATTATAAATAAAATTAAATGTCATTAATATTTGAAGAGAGCAGAGAGAGTCCTAGATTTGAAGAGAGGGAAATTAAATTTTCAATTGAAGATTCATTTTGAAGAGTCTCTTGGAGCCTAAAATACTCTTCTCTCTCTTCAAAAAATAAAGAATTCTTCAGTCTTTCGGAGATGCTCTTACACGTCGGACAAAGAAGTCGTGGAAGATATTCGATGTTTAGGGCAAGTAAGGCGAGCATTCCAGAAGTCGTTGCAAAATGCTTGGCCACAAGAATCCGTCCTCCTTTTTCGCTAAGGGCGTATGTCATTTCTTCTTCTCAAGGGACCATCACATAGGCCTGAGCTAGTTTAGGGTTGCCGCTATTATGGAACACAGGCATCCGCATACTGACATGTCTTCTATATAAATTCCAAGATTATTGTGGTTCTGTATTCATACTTCACTACCTTGTGGGCCAATTTAGGGTTTAGGGTTTAGGGCTACCGCTAACATCAAACACAGGAATCCTCCTACTTGTAGGTCTTGTACATAAAGGCCACAAGGTCATTGTGGTTCTGCATTCATAGGTCACTACCATGTTCATTTGAAATTTGCAGAGTCATCAATTGCGTATTTCTCTGACAAACATAACAAGCTCAACCAACATATGATTCTCCATACTCGCAGCCCTATAGGCAACCTATCACAGGTCCTTCATCAGTGCCATGTGGTTCACCATACTTGCAGCCTTGGCGTCGACTTGCCTTAGGTCCTTTCATCAATGCCATATTGGCCTTTAAATTGTATGGCCAATTTGGCATCAGTCACTCTCACATGTATCGCTACATGTGCCTTGACATGTATTGAGAAAATCAGGATTATGGTGTATGACATTTCTTCTTCGTAGGGGACCTCCACACAGACCTGGTCTAGTTCTGGTCTGCCACTAGCATCAGACTCAGGCATTTGCCTATTCACAAGTCTTCTATTTAAAGGCCACAAGGTTATTGTGGTTCTGCATTCATACTTCACTACTTTGTTCATTTGAAATACGCAAATCATTAATGACATATTTCTCTGGCGAACATGACGCTCTCAACCTCCTACCTTCTGACATGTGGTTCGCTATACTCGTAGCCCTAGTGTCGACATGGAGCATTCTACTTTGCAATGCCTACTTATACTAATATCAACTCCAAGTCTCCAACAATAATTAGAGATTCACAGCCTTTAAAAAAAAATTAATAATAAAAAAAGAACCATGACAAAAGTGAACCCAAAAAAAAATTAGCCCTAGTGTCGACATGGAGCATTCTACTTTGCAGTGCCTACTTATACTATATCAACTCCAAGTCTCCAACAATAATTAGAGATTCACAGCCTTTAAAAAAAAATTAATAGTAAAAAAAGAACCATGACAAAAGTGAACCCAAAAAAAAATATATTAAGGAATACTATCCAAACAATGCCCATAAAGAATAATTTTTCATGAATATATTGTGTATGCTTTTTTGCCAAAGCTATTTAAAGTATATAACTTCTGGTAGATGGCATTTACCAAACAAGTGTGCATAATTGTTTAGCAGAAAAATCTGGCCTGGCAATAGTGAGAACTAAAAGTTATTCATGCTAGTGTTTGCACCTGAGATATAATCAAATAACCCTCAGTCCATTGTCATCAAATCCTGATCGCTGATTCAGCATACAATACAACAGAGATTTTTTGAAAAAGAAAATAAGGACAACTTCTTCTTTTTTCCCCTCTTTGTACAGTCCAGTTGCAGTTTTCTAATCACTTTCCTGCCATATGTGTAAGAACAAACTGAACAACTCATTAACCATGTCATCCTTCTTGCCCAGGACTCATTCCTATTGCATCCCCACCATCAGAAGACTGGACCCAAATGCTTTGACCTCTCTCACCTCCATTTTCCCAGGTTCGTTGCCTTACACGCCTATCATTTGTATCTGCACCATCAGAAAACTGGGCCCATACACTTCGACTCTTACCCCCTCCGCTGAGTTCCTCCTCACTTCCTGCAACTGTCTTCAGAAGCTCTGACTGCAGCAGTGGACAGTTTTCCTTGAGAAACTCAAAACCATCCGTTTCCATGACGGCTGCATTAAAAGAAGAAATCAAGAATGTGGAAATGATAAGTTTAAACAGGAGGACCAAAGCATGTAGAAGTAAAGAAAATCTTAGGCTCCATTCCCAATTCCGGGTTCTGATCACTTCAGGACCTCCTGAAGAGCAGAAATAAATTTTAACACATGTTATGATATTTGAATGATTCCATTCATTGATTACACATGAACTAATCCAGATAATAAAAGTAAATGCAATTTATGATCTTGAAAGGGCAAAAGGGATTCACTGATGTCTACAAGTAACCGTCAGCAGTGAAAAATAAACCACCTGGTTTTGGAATGCAATATCAACACAATAACCATTTTATACCATAAAATAAGACATGAAACTACTCATAAAAATCAAAAGGCCACAAAAATTGAGTGAGAATCAGATAATTCCTCATAAGCCTCCATCCTGTGGGCTGCAGCCTAAAAAAATTGAATCGAGGATGATGGGTATATAATCGTGGCAGCAAAATAATCAATGCAATAAACATGTGATATCCCAAATAAGAAGAGACACATGAAGATACTTAAAAAGTCCAAAGTTTCAAATTGAGTGAGAATCAGATAATGCCTCTTATGCCTCTCATCTCTGGGGACTGCAGCCCCAAAGATTGGATCAAATATGATCGCTATGAATAAGTAATTGTGGCAGCAAAGTAAATCGCCCTAGTTTTGGCATGTAACACCAACGCAATAAACATGAGTTATTCCAAATAAGAAAAGACACATGAACCTACTCGTAAAGTCAGAAGCTCAAGCATAAATAAGAATCAGATATTTCTTCATAAGCCTCTCACCCCCTGCATGCGGTGCAGGTGTCCAGGCAAAATGAGATCTACGTAAGAGATTTGCCCATCCAAATGGAAAGAGTAAAACCTAGATATTTACCTACTTTAAGGAATACACTCAAGGGCATTTACAAACAAACAAAATTTATCCAATAATGAATTTTATTGCTGAAGCAAGGGATAATATATTAAAGTTCTGATTCTTGCAAAATTAGTGGCCAAGAGAGGAGAGCACAAATACAAGGCAGCTAATGAAAAATGAAAACAATGGGAAATAAAAGTTTCTTATTAGAGAAAGGCTACCACTGCATTTACATTTTCCTGGATAAACCTTCACGCTGCCAAGAGAGGAGAGCACAAATACAAGGCAGCTAATGAAAATTGAAAACAATGGGAAATAAAAGGTTCTTATAAGAGAAAGGCTACCACTGCATTTACAATTTCCTAGATAAACCTTCACGCTTCAAGCAATGAAAATTGGAAACAATTAGAAATCCCTTACTGACCATGTTAATGCATACAATATTAAATCTTACAAGAAATATGAGAAGTATATGCTTTAAGTAGATGACATACTTAATCCATGTAATATGCAAGCTTCACAATCGCATGTCTTTTCATTAAAATGCATTACTTCATATATCTTATTCTAAGACCATGACTGCATATATAATATATTTATACCCATATAAGGTTTCTAATTGAATGATGTCCCTACTGTTTAATTCAACAGTCTTAAGTAACTTCTTTTTGCATTTACATAAATAACAAATAGAGAAACTTAAATGCAATACCCTACAGGTACTATGATTATCCAGAACAGATACACATCACAGACATACGGACAGGTCATGCTATTTGCATCTCAAACTATTCAATCCATTAGCTTTGTTCACAAAAGTGCAAATTACTATGGTTTGTCAGCAGCAGTGATGTATCGGTGACTCTACACTGGAAGATACTTTCTATATCCCCAATTCTACTATTTAGATAAAAAACCAATATCTTGTTTCGTGATTTGAAAATTTCTAAACCCAAACATCAATTATCTCAAACAATCAAATGTTTAGATGCAAGTATAAAATGAAGAATCATCAAAATATAATCAGACATTGAATGACTTGGCCCCAGAAATTAGAGACTATAGGAAGAATAGCATTTATGGAGAAGTTTGAAAATGATTTTTGAACACACAGTCCCCACAAGATAGGCATACAAATCATTTCATGAGGGACCTAATCTGAAAGGAAAAGAAAAAGAAATAATAAAAGGTCATTGCACTTTAGAGAAAGAAAAATGTTAAGAGACATGGTAGGTTATGATCAACACTTCCTATTCTCTCCTTATTATCTCAACAAGTCCCGAAGCTAGATTCTAAGACCTAGTTTTCTTAAAGAGAACAATCATTCCTTCTACCGGACAGCTGGCCTTCAAATTGTCTGGAAGAATTCATCACATTATACTTATGTATCATATTACTATCAAGAGTTCATATTTTTCTTCATCATTTCTTTAGCAAACATCTGGTTGTACATTTTAAATCTTTGACATCTTTCACAGTGTCTCTTGACTATCTTCATTTTGGTGTGTTTCCAATCATTATCCCTTACAGTCATATCATGTCGATTATTAGTATTAGTCACCGTAGTTTCCATGTTTGGTTGCTTAAGTATTGTTCAATGCTCTCAAATTGATAGTTAAGTGCTAGTGTATTTTTTCAACTCATTTAGTTTGAAAAGTCAACTTGGACTTAAATTGAAACTGTACAAGGCATGAGAATGGACCTAATAGAAAAGTCCAGTTAGGGACAGTCCCATAAACCCCTATTCTAGTCATTCTTCAAACTACGCCTCAAGTTAATCCCTACAGATTTGGGGGCACGCTGAATAAATTCAAAGCTCAAGGTGGCCGTGACAGGAATTTTTCAAGGCAGCACAAGCACAAATCCAATTATATTACAGTTATAGTTTCATTAAGTGATTTGGTTGATCTTCAGTTTCTCACTGTGATTATAAACCTCTTAGGGTTATGATTAATGTTTATTTTCTCAACACCATGCATAGGAGCCACAAATAAGTTACCTTTTGTGAATGTGCCAAAGTGTTTACCCAAACAAAATTGTAAGAGCATGGAACCCAATGCAAAAGGCCCAGTCTAAATATAATGTGCCAACAAATCATTCACAAATTGAGTATCAACCAGAAAAACTACCTAGAACAAAAATGACCAACGAGACAGCAAATCAAGCAAGCATAGAACATTCTTACATCCACCTGAATGACAATATAACTTGCAAGTCTCTCCATCCCTTGAAAATAAGGTTCATAAACTAAACCAATGAACACACATAACCCGCTCTACACCAAACTACCCCAGCCTGAGCCTTTAACCAGACCATTTTCAACCAACATCAACTCCTCTATGTTACATGTCACCAATAGTAAACCTTTAAAGAAAACATCCTTTGAGAACTCTTGATTTTACTCAAAGGATCTTAAGAATCCAAGGGTTAACATTAGTGGTAAGTAAAATCAAGAGTCTAGTAAAACTTTATATAAGGCAGGAGTCAAGTGAAAATCCAGTTTTAGCTATTACTAGTAAAAGGATAAGAACCCTAACATATCCTAGACAAATTAAATCACAGCCTTCAAAATCATAATTATCTTAGTTGTAAGAAATAACTTAAAGTAAATAACCTAAAAAGAAAGAAAAGTCCTAAATTTTGCAACTACTACAGTGCATTGCCGTATCTGTAAACAGTAATGCTAAATATTTTAGAATGGTTCTTTTTAAACCTAGCACCATTGGAACCCAAGTACATGAGTATACAAGAGTTAATTAAAAGAAGAAATAAAATAAAGAGTAATAGGAAAATGCTGGTATCCAAAAGAGGCACTCAAACAGCCATCTCAACAGTTGGCCTCTAAATCCTCTAAATTCGTCCTCTTTAAACCTCTTCAATTCCTCTCCAACCACAAACACCAAATAACATAAGAGCAGATTTTGAAACAGTAAATAACCCAATAGCTGCCCCAGTGGAGAAGACAAGGTCAAAAGGAAAACCTCTCAAGAAAATCATCTGAAAACTCACAGAGAAATATGCCACCTATTCCACTTAATTATAAATATTTTCTTATACTGATTTGTGACTGAACAGCAAACAAACTAACTCAAAAGTATACATTCTCCAATGCAACTATGAGTGTTTAATTGAAAGCATTTTATGACAACCCTTGATGAGTTGATGGGAAATTAAAAGGCATCCCATGCACTTGCTAGTACATCTGAGAATTCTTAATTGGATAATTGTAAATAGCCCCAGACTGTGGAACAAGGGATTATCCCGGACCTAAGCTGAGGTATTGACGGTGATTCTCAAATGTCACAGAACAAAATGTGATACAATGAGATAGAATGCAATAGAAACAAAGACACAGGGAATGGGTTATGAAAATATGGAATTTTATTTGAATACTTCAAGGCATAACTCCTTATAGTAAAAAGAAAATGAAAATGACATACATACCCACTAAATTTTCAGCAGCAAACTTTAGGCAAACAGACTTGAGATCCATAGCACAATAACGATCAGCCAAGGCCAGAATATTGGCAACAGAATTGACCGATATATCCTTGCAGAGAACAGATTCACACATCAGTTTAAGCCTGGCTAACCCATATTTGTCCGCTGCAGCTAACAACTTTGCAGCTAATATGTCAGATAAAGATGGCATGCAAGATGAACTTGGTTCTGAGAACTCCTCATCCTCAATAAGACTATCTGTATATATGAAGTGCAGCAAAGCCTGCTCAATAAACATGAAAGAAATTATCAACTCACTAGGATAAAAAAGGTAAAGTATATCCTCTCCAAGACATAGATATATCATCATTACTCGTCCTTAAAAGGCTTAATTTCAAAGAAAAGAACCAACTTTTGAGAAATGGTACCTTAAAGACCTTGGGTTCCATATCCTCAACAAATATCTCATGATTATCCTCTTCCATTCCAGTGAAAAATTCGCTTTCAAACTCGGGAGATCGAGCAGCCAATACTAGCTTGTGAGCATGAAACTTTACCCCACACACATTGAAAGTAACATCTGAACCTTCCTCATTCTCCAATAACATACCAAAATGTGCTCCAATATCAGACTCAGGGACATCTATGGAGTGTGATCTTGAACTATCTATTGCAGAAACCACAACACCAACAGTGCAATTAATTTTCAAGCAATCATCCTTAAGGAAACTTGATGATTCAAGCATAGTCCGTCTGAAAAAACGTTTGTATCCCCTAAAAAACCAATCACAAATAAGATTTTAAAAAAAATATGTAATCAACAAAAGAGTTCAAAGAATATTATGAAAAACCTGCAGAACATTTCTGGATGTAGGCAAACCCTATATGTTTTAAAGAAACAGCAAATATGCATTCTCATTCAGATTTTTAAGATATTACAATAGTTAAAAATATTGATGCTAGAAAATTCCACGTGGCCAAAATGTGGATATGATACATTAAAAATTCAAATGTGATGTCAGTGGAAATATCAATAGTCTAAATTTACAGAAATAACAGTAAAAACTATAAGAATGATGGATAGCTTGAATAAAACTTTAAGTGAATGTTAAACTAACAATAAGGCATACATTAAACATGTAAACTTCATAAACTAATATATCTAATATCTATAATGAATTTACAAAATGTAAAGAGAAAACAATGCTCTGTGGACAATTATGACCTTAAAACATAACATAATTACCCAAGTTCTCTAGTTTGTAGACTTACTAAATATGATATAACTATAATATATCTAGGTACTTTTCTATACTAATTATAATACTATAGTAAAAATATATAATATAAGCAAAGTATACATTAACACTTTTGACTTAAGTGAATATATAAGAAAAGTTTACAAGTCGGATAAAAGAAGCCCACTCCCCGAACTATTACGCCATTAATTACACCTTCTTTTTCTATTACATTAAAACCCCTCTGCTTCGTATTAGCTTCCCTATCAATTACACCACTAACACCCTCTCCTTTTTCCTTGTGTAGAAGCCCAAGACCCTCTCTCACTCCCTAGACCCTTAAACTCTCTCTTCCATTTGCAGAGGAACAATGGTGGTGAACCCACTCTTTATCTAACCCTTGTTTTCCTTTCTCGTCTAAACATCTGCAAACCTAGATTTGAAACCTCCATTGCCATTCAAATCCAGCAATAGTGGTGCTTAGCGTTTGGGTTTCTGCAAGACAAAAAACCAGTTTGCTCCTGTAAAATATCAGCGACATCTAGAAAATGCCACCGATATGTTGTCAAATATCCAAGACTCTCTTCAGATTCAACCTGATAATTTAATGGGTATGTGGAATTTTGGTGACATTCTTGGAAGAAGCTTTCTTAACCCACCCCCTCAGTTTCAATAAAAAAGATGTGAAGAATTGGTCATATCATCGAAGAAAAAAACACTCTTATGCAAGGGTATTTACAAAAGTGCAGTGCCAATTGAGAAACTGCCAAGCCACATATAGAAACTAAAGAACCATGCACACCTACGTTATTAAAACCTTGTTTACCAATCCAACCCCCAAATCTGATAAGCAGAGAGGCATTTTCTATTGCATATAGGAATTTTAAGCAGTGCGAATCGCAGTTAACGGGGAGAGACTGATTGTGATGATGCGTTTTTCCTCTTTAATTTTTTTAATTTTGCTCAATTGTCCTATGTAATTTTTTTTCCATGTTTTTACTATGTAATATGTTATCCCTCTCAAAATAAAGCGGTGTGTTTCAACAGTTTTCTTTAGCAAAGGGTATTTCAGGATTTTCAAAAATTTGAAGTTCTGACTTCATCTATAGCAGTATAGATTATTCCCAAAATAAATGAAGAACCACTAAGTACCCCTGCCCTCTTTTTTACCTAAATAGGAAAAGAAAACTCAACCCTCACTCCAATCCTCCTATGGATTTCCGTTTCCAATGCCTTCTTTAAATTCTATCTAAGGAATAAGCATCAATAAATGCTACAACAAACTTCTTATGGCCCGGAAAAACTCAAAAGATCAGATATAAAGTGCGCTCCAGTATGTGATTAAAGTGAATTGGGCTGGCAAGAATTAGTAAGCACGGAATCAAAATAAGAAAGGAATGACTGGAGAAAGAAAAACAAAATCGTTAAATTAATGCAGTTAGTTGGTACTAAATGTTTAAATCACATCTTATAAATTTAATCATATCTGTAAATCCTAAATGCAAAGCAATTAACATTTCATAACGATCAATACAATATCAACCGAACCCCACTTTCTCTAGCAGTTCACAAAAATCCAAATGTCTTCCAACAATGGAATACGTTTACTCTTTAACAACATAATAAAATGCTTATATACCTCTATTGCTTTTAAGTAATAAGCAAACAATCACCATTATTGGACACAAGCGTCATATAAATTCCATGAAAGCAAACAATGAATCTCTAAAAATCAAACAAAACCCAGATAGATTGTTACTCACCACATGCTACCTCTATACTTGAGCGTGTAGGGCCCGCTCTCGAGCGAGCGATCGAAATGGCTATGTACCTTGTGCTTCCCCTGAGGGCCCTGATCGACCAGAGTCAATTCGAACAAAGCTCGCACATCGGTTCCTTCGCTAGCGAGCGCAATGAAGACTGAAACGTAGGCGGAGTTGTCCTCTGGGTTTTTCCCATCTGGGTAGAAATAGATAGCCCATTGATAGCCTCCAATGGTGAAATTCTCGCTGGCAATGTGTTTTCCGACCCCAATTCCTTTGGCCAAGGAATAGCCTTTGATGATAAAGTTGTGGGAGCCGTTCACGGTCTCGGTCACGAAGCGTGAACTCGAGGGCGAGACCAGAGGGCTCTTGTGTCTGGCTGATAACATTTGTTGGGGTTATGGGGTTGAAGGAGTATGGTCGAATAGGTCAGGTTGGGGAGGGAAACATGAATTTGGGCAGACCCAGGTGGAGAATTTGATTGACTTTTTTGTGGTTTTGATGGGTTTTGCGGGGTTGATTGTTCTTCTTCCTTGGTCGATTTCTCGAGTGGGCAGTTTGGGCTGAGAAGGAAGACGAATAGCGAGAAGAGAATGTGTGGCTTCTTTTACAACATGCCCCTCTAGAAAATTAACTCTTGCAAAAAACATTTTAAATATTTAAATCAACACCGTTTATCATTTAATTACCGAAATATACATACATGTGGTAGATAATAGATTGAGAAGAAGAAATTTGATTACTCATTCAAACTTAATAAACTATAATAAAATAAAGGAGGGGATTTTAGCACTTCACTATTCAATTTATTCTTTGTTTGCGCTCTTTCTATTTTTTTAATTATTATTAATATATTTTATTACA
>QANT01007008.1:0-21646 GCA_003254885.1 Purshia tridentata | reverse complement strand
TGTTTATTATTTTTTAAAAATCTTTTAAAATTAAAAACTAAAAATAAAAAGGGTGATTTTTTTAAAGCCGATTTCAAATTATTTACTGTTTATCTAGCCCAAGTGCTACAGTGAATTACTGTAGCAGCCCACTTTTTAAAAAATCTGTTGCTACAGTATTTTTAGGAATTGTTATTGTCTAACAGTAACAATTCTTACTTTGCAAAAAACTTAAAAATAAGACAATTTATATAAATTTTATCTTTGTTGGTGTATAAATACATCAAAAATAGCATAAAGTTTTTATTTTTTTTCATATCTAAAGAATTGTTACTATCAAATAGTAAAAATTATCTTATTGTTACTGTCAGGTAGTAACAATCATATTATTATTGTTGAGTAGTAACAATAATCTATTATTGTTCTTGTCGGATAATAACAATTAGGTATTATTACTTAAAATTCATGCTTACAAACTGAACATACTCGTACACACAACATTGATCCCAATAAGAAATTGTTACATATACACATAGAGAGAAATCCAAAGCCGCAAAAAGATAGACCTATCAGAAACAAGCAGACTAAAGCATAATACTTTGCATCTCACAGCCTTCCTCGCCTCGCCTGTAACGCAACTCAAATTTTGCTGAATTAAGCGCCAACCTAATAAGGAATTGAACTGAGTGGAGCTAAAAGCGCGGAAATGGCAGAGATCTAAGTAATGGAAGAAGCTTCTTCACCTTGAAAAAGGAGTAGGGGCAGATCGTAGCTCAGCTCAACTCGATCGATCCAATCTAATCCAATCGTCGCAGCTCAACTCCACCGCCTCTACTTGCAGGCTCAGATTGCAGAGTTTCTGAAATTGCTAGGAATCAGAAAGAGATTTGGAGAGAAGATGAGGGAAATTGTTGATTAAAAATTGATTTGGTTTGGTGTGATTTGGGCGCAGAATTGGAATCGTGGGAATGGTGTAGAGCAAGCATGCAGGAGACGATGTGCGAGTGATGATCGCCGTGTGTGTTAAATGGTTGCCCGATGGTTTGATTTTTAAGCAATGGACATGGACAGAGAAGAAGAGAGAGACAGAGAAGAGGGATGAAGACAAAGAAAGATGAAGATGGAGATGGAGATGGAGATGGACAGAAGGAGAAGACGAGACGGAGATGGACAGAAGGAGAAGACAAGACGGAGAGGAAGAGACACGTTAGAATTTGGACCGGATTAGGTGTATTGGATCTCCTTTGAAACATAAAAAAGCTTTTATAATCATTTACTTTAAAAAAAAACATATAATCCTAGTTGATGTTAAGTTCTTATTGTTGTGTTTTTGGCTCGCTTGAAAGGGGGTTTGGGAGTTCATGGAAGTGTCCTTAGACGTTTGGATGAAGTTAGGAAGTTTGGAAGAGGTTCGTGGTAGGGTGGAGCGTCGATTAAGGAGGAAANGAGGTCCCAGAGGACCGGTCCCATGGCTTGAGGACCGGTCCTACACGGGCGTTTTGAGGTTTCTAAAGAGTCGAGTTGCTGGAGGACCGGTCCTCTACCTAGGAGGACCGGTCCTCTGAGTTCCCAAGGTGTCATTCTTGCTGTGGGACCGATCCCATGGCTAGAGGACCAGTCCTACATGTGGATATTCCAAGTTTCTCCTAGTTTTAGGAGGTTTTATGATTCCTAATTCATCCCTAATTGTATTCTAAAACCTATATGAGTATAAATAGGTTCTTTAGACTCAGAAAACCCTAAGAGGAAGAAGAACACCAACAAGAAGAAGAGGAGAGTTTCTTGAGTCTTCATAAGTTCTGAAGAGAGGCAGAAACTCAAGTGTGAGAGATAGATTAAGACCTAGAGTGAGAGAGAATTTGTGTGATCATTGTAATTCCTTCTCAAAGTTAGTGAAATCTATTGGGTGCTCGCCGTGGACGTAGGCAATTGCCGAACCACGTTAAATTTGGTGTGTTGTTTCCTTTATTTATTCGCTGTTTAATTTCTTTGCAAGTTTCATTGAAATCCATCAAGAACAAGATCCGTAGAGGGAAAGGGTTAAATTGCTTAGAGTGATTTAATCTCAACACTTATTTCTTCATCTTCTTTGCAACCCCAAAATTGAAATCTTTGAACAATGGAACCAACTTTCAATACTGCTTTATTTTTTAATTCAAATTTGGGTTTTTTTTTTTTAGATCAAAAAGAAATCTCTAGGTCTTAGAATATAAATTTGAACAAGAAACCCCCATTGTTGTAGTGAGTTCAAAAACTTAATTGGAAAAATCTCAATTCTAAAGCAAACTCAAGACCCAAGAACCAAGTTGTTATATAAAAATATGATCGATGATACAGAAGAATGAATTGTTGGTACCGTTAAACAAAAAAGAAAAGAATTGTGGGTAGATTTATGTGAAAAACTTACCAAAAAACAAGAAAATTTTGTCAATTCAAAGATAAAATAAAACCATCCTCAATTTCATAGTTTAAAAAAATATCTACTCTGCATCTGTCATAAACTAAAGAGCAAGAAAAAGCAATTGGAAAATTGAATTGAAGCACTTCAAGCCTAGCTTGCTCTGACTTCATTGAAAGCATGAAATAAAAATGGCATCATCAATGTTAAAGATTTTTTTTTTTTTTCTTCCCATAAAAGATGAAGTTGCAGAATATTGTATAATAGCAGTACTAGAAGATGGGCTAGCTATCAACGTGTATTCTTAATTTGGATATAGACAATTAATGAAGATTAGGAAAGGATCTAATAAATTAATAATATAAAATATTAATATAATTATAATTTATGATAGGTAAGATGGTCTTTCAATTAAAATAATTTTATTTTACTATAATGAAGTGTATAATTACTAACAACTTAAATAATGATGTGTATTTATTAATTGTGCCACATAAGATTGAAGCATAATATATGGGTACAAGAGTCGATAATTTTTTTAAAATCCGTTTGAATACACCCTATTTAAGCATAGATTTAAATTTCAGTTGGGAGTTTTCCTCCCATTATCCCATACGACAACTCCTTTCTTTGTAGTATAATGTATATAGTATTTATATGCTAACTAAATCCTCATGGATTATACATAACCTAAAGCATTAAAGAAAAATCTAAAATAAGTTCTTACAAGGTAATATATGGTTGCCACAGTCTGGCAATACATATGCTATTTACTGAAAAATATGACCATAAATTTGTGGTCCATATGGTAGCTTCTGATATATTATTATATAATTATGCATATGATATATCATCTACCATGAGTTGTTACGACCATCATTCTAAATTCCTAATGGCGTTCAAGTTATTCCATTTGTTCTTGTTTTAATTCCCTTCCAGTACTATATAATTGACTTGAAAATAATGAGTAATTAATGAGGAGGTACGTGTCAATTAATGCATTATGGGAGTCCGTTACGGTTCAGGTGATTTGGGTTTTTAATCCATGAATTCCAATGTCTTTGTTGTGATTGGATATTCGGGTAACCCAATCCCCTTTCCCATTTTTGTTGGTTTTTGAGCATTTATACCCTCATATCCATATGGATCCTCATCACTATTTCTCACCAAACTTGTACACATTACTTCTTCGTTTTCTCAGCCAGAACTGAGAAAACGAAGTTGCTTCAAAACCCAACCCCTTTCTTCTTCTTCTTTTTTTTCTTTTTTTAAACAAAATATGAAGACTCAGCATGGCCAAAACCTTGTTTTTGTCATAGCTTTTGCAGCGGTTTTAAGTGCTGCCACAGCTTGCTCCAATGGACAGTGCAAGGTTTGTACCTCTTTTTTATGTCAATCTTTCAATCACTTCTGAGTTCTGACCCAAAAATATAGAGTAGAGTTTCATTTTGTGGTACTTCGTTTGAATGAATGTGTAGCTTTTAGAGGAATGCTCATCAGACGGAGATTGTGAGGCAGGACTTTTCTGTTTCTCTTGCCCCCAAGGCTTTGCAGGCTCTAGATGTGTTAGATCAACCATTACAGACCAATTCAAGCTTTTGGTACGTCTCTCTCTCTCTCTCTTACACAGTCACACACACTATGACACACACAGAGGCACGCATTTTGTGAAGTTTCCACCTTTCCATGACGATACCATGAAGCCAAAAAGACATATTTTGGGAGCTTTCTCCTCTTTCCTTCGGATGTCACAACCATTGAACAGCACGTAATGGGCCATAAGCCCATATGGGCCCAATGAGGGCAGACCTTACTGGGTTTTACACTTGGACCCAGCAGGCTTTAGTCACTGGTCCATAAACCACTAGGGCCCAACGAAAAAGCTTCTGCCTCTAGGGGTTCAATAATATACTGAATAGTAGTTGCGTTTGTTTACTTGTTTTTAATTTGGAACAGAACAATTCTCTGCCATTCAACAAATACGCATTTTTGACAACCCACAATGCTTTTGCTATTGATGGAGAGCCATCTCACACAGGAGTTCCTCGAATTACCTTTACAAATCAAGAAGATACTGTCACTCAACAACTTAATGTACAAATTTCAATTCTATTTTCTCAGTAAATTAACACTTATTGTTTTCATTTTTGGCATATAATGTGGTCCTTGACTTTCTAACCATTATATTTTGCATCATTCCTTGACATTTTACAGAATGGAGTTCGAGCCTTGATGCTCGATACGTATGATTTTGAGGGAGACGTGTGGTTGTGCCATTCTTTTAAAGGAAAATGTCATGACTTGACTGCATTTGTAAGCAAAATCACTCCCCCATTTCATTTTCTTACTTTCTTTATTTATTTTTGTTTTAATTAAGAAATTTGTACAATATCCCAACAATGTAGGAACCAGCTATAGATACACTGAAGGAAATTGAAGCATTTCTTTCAGCAAAACCAGCAGAAATTGTGACATTGATATTAGAGGACTATGTTGAAGCTCCAAATGGACTGACAAATGTCTTCAACGCTTCTGGGTTGATGAAATATTGGTTTCCAGTCACAAACATGCCCAAAAATGGTCAGGACTGGCCACTTGTTAGTGACATGGTTGCTAAGAACCAAAGACTACTTGTGTTTACTTCAAAAAGTTCTAAGGAACAATCAGAAGGCATTGCATACCAGTGGAACTACATGGTTGAAAACCAGTGTAATAAGCAACAAAATTTTTGTTTTTTAATACTATTATTATATGAGTTTATTCATCTGTTATTTGAGAATAGTACCAAATTGAAATTTGCAGATGGAGATGATGGAATGAAGGCTGGAAATTGTCCTAACAGGGCAGAGTCCTCACCTCTAGATGACAAGACTAAATCTTTGATCTTGGTCAACCATTTTATGTCTATTCCAATTAAGCAAGTCTCTTGTGGAATTAATTCTGGGGATCTCATTAACATGCTCAACACTTGTTATGGTGCTGCTAGCAACAGATGGGCTAACTTTGTTGCTGTTGATTTTTACAAGGTAATTAACCACTGCAAAATCAAATTTAATCTCTACTTAAAATAAAAATAAATTTTAATCTACAACTAGCTGCTTGGTTTTTTTATGCAGAGGAGTGAAGGAGGAGGGTCATTTCAAGCTTTGGACTTTCTCAATGGGAAGCTCCTGTGTAGCTGTGATGATGTCCATGGTTGTGTGGTAAGCTCAGAAATTCTCATAGAATCCATTACAATTATTATTTATTTATCCATGAAAATTGAAAATTTTGACAATTTATGTCCTTGTTTGCAGCCAGGATCACCTCCAGGGGCCTGCAAGGCATAGGAGGGACTATATAGCAATTCATCGAATAAGCTCCAATCCTCATGAGATTTTCGTGGAATTTCGACGAATTTTTAGCACATGCTTTGTACTTCATTCATTTCTATATAAACAGAGACGTTGAAAATTGATGTCGTGTTTTGATGGAACGGATGTGTCGTACATTGGCAAATATGTCGTAGGCACCCTAGCATTGTTTGACAGTCACATATAATGTTGTGTATTTGGGCTCGGCTCGTATACATTTGAGGCAGGCCCACACCTATGTATCTGAGAAGGTGGGCTTCTTCATTGTCCGACAATGTTAGAATTAGAAATCCAACATTAATTATGTATTTTTTTAGTTTTTATTTATGTTTTTGGAGAATGATGCCATGTGCAACGCACCAATGGGAAACCAGCTGGTATGTTCCGATGCTTTTTATATCCTAAGTTGTTAGTGTCAGAGAGTAGTTAGTAATACAGTAATTACATTAATGAAATCTATTAGGAACATTTTATTTTCATCTTCTTCTTTCTTTATGCTTCACGAGTGATCTAATCATAAAGCCCAAAATTCTGGTTCTGTGACTTTAAAATTTTAAGCTGTGCTTTATATTATATAAAAATTATGTAGTTGTTAATCCTTGGAACCTTTTAACATAGTACTTTTCTTTTCTTTTCTTTTTTGTGTGTGGAACGATATTAAATAGTTAATATAGTACTTAATTAATTATAGAGTTTGTGGGATGCAGGTTGCGAGCATTAGCTTTGGGAAAATAGGGTTGTAGTTGTATAATTAAAACAAAATACTAACATGGGCAATCTGATAACAAACAAAGTAATAGTATATTAACAAAAAAATATGTAATCGAATTAATTTTTTGATAAAAAGAGTAATAAAAAGTGGGAGTACTTAAGTAATGAAAGAATAAAATCTTCAATTATCGTTTCACACACTGTAAGTCTATAAATGGAGTCGGATCTTATTGAGTCCAGGTTTTGTCTCCACCAATAATTGAGTTGTATACTATGTACTCTCCAAAAACCAGCCATTATTTCCATCTCATTTGTTCTACAATTCCTTTTCTCGTTTAACTACAAGTTTTGTTCCTTCATTTCTTTTCTTTCTTCCACCTGTTGGGCCTTAATTAGGAGTAAATTGATATGTTTAAGATGTCCCATCATCAATGCTAATCACAAGCTTTTCCAATTAAGACCAAATTAAACTAAAAAAATATCAGATTTAATTAAAATCTACATTAGTGGATGTCACCTTCACTGGGGTTTGGATCAATATTTCCACACATAACAACAAAATAAGGCTAATAATCGAGCCTTAAGAGGCTAATGTCTGGTCCAATATACCAAATACTTTGACCTCCCAGCCAAAGGCAGAAACAGAAACAAACGTGATTAGAGGCTTTGGGCCTTCAAAAAGTACATGTCATACCGACACTTTTTAATTTTTGAATTGATAGTTTTAATTCTAGAAATTAGATTTGTGAATTACTGTAAAAAAATTTCGTATTTAAAATCAATATTTAGTTGGTGCTAAGCCGCATTAATATTTAGTTGGTGCTAAGCCGCATTAAGTATAAAAATACTTAATCCGATTCTCTATAAATGTAAAAATTTTTGTCAGATAAGCCCAATTTGGGGCAGTCCACCTTGAAATTTGAGGCAGTCAAATTGATGCCTCGTGACCAATTTTTTCTCCACATTGTATAGTTATAGAGTCGTAGCATCATTGTTCCCGAAAAATCTGAGATCTGGTATGCAAGCTAGTCAGTAGTCAATTTTAACTTATTAGAAATGAGGGTTAATAGCTTATTCTAATTCAACATTTTAGTAATCCAAGATCCTGCATTTCTGGCATCACCACACCGACTAGATAAATAATTCTGAAATAAACAAATTAAGAGATTGCAAGGTAAAAAAGACTGTACATGATCTGATAATTGAGTGAAAACAATGGATTATGGATCCATCCTAGTGGTTTAGTTAGACTTAAAACACATGTGAAATACAATCGTCTGCTCATCCAAAAGATCGATAATCTTATATATTTGTATCCGAAACGTACGACTCATTCATAATTGGTAATTACCCAATAAATCTTAATTGGTGTGGAGCATGTGAGTTGGTAGGTTAGGAGGCATCCAACACATGCTAGCAATCTTGAGAAAGCAATAAAAATTGGTTAAATTATTTATAAAATCAATGTCATTAGGTCCAATTATGCGATGGATAGGAATAATATTAGCAGATATCAGATCTGCTTCATTACCTAATAATTGTTAATGTTACTTTCAGTAGTAACATGCATGCTTCGAACTAATGGGGTTCAAGTTATTGGTGGATGCAACATTAGAAAAATGAAAGAAAATATATGAGGGAGCTAGAGCTTAATTTTTCTTAATACTATATTTTGTCGTCAACGCAATACCGAGTAGACAAATATTGAGGGTTAGTAAGTAATATACATAAAATGTCGAAAATGTGTGATATTTATAGTTGGATAATGGGTTGTGGTGATCCATGGATGTATTGAAATTAGCAAAGTGTGTGAGAAGTAGTTGTCAATATATAGTATATATTCGAGAAAGGTAGCAAGGACGATTACGATATACCCACGAGGGGGTAACATGCAAATGGGCATGATATGATATGGTTTCCATAATTCCATATATTGTTGTTTGGTACGTAATGCACTAATAAGCCCAAGTCTTCAAGTCGACCCCCACCACTGCTTTGCTTAAGAGTATGTAATTTCATCATCCTCATTCTTCTTTGTGGTGAAGCAGCCACCCGATCACGTGGGTTTTGGCCATCCCTTCCACATATAACATAAGGTTACCTAATGTGGCCGGACCTATATATACTAATCAAACATTCAAACCCAAACGCAAAGAATAAAAAGAATAGAAATTAGTGGCTGGTGGAATGGGATGAAAGAAACAACAGCAAAGACAAGCAATTATGCATCGAAACAAAATTCCATGGCCATTGGGGACCCTTTTACACATGGGCTGTGGAGCCATACTAGCTTCCTAAAGCTTCATCATAAGAATCTTTTTCAAGATGTTGCTTTGATATATGGATCATGGAATCACGCACATTTACATACATAATTAATACTACTCATTTACTATAAATATATTGATTAATAGAAAATTACAATAAGGTAGGTACGTACTTCCTTTATAGCTAGTTGGTGGGTTGACAGATTTGTATATACAGAATAGAGCAGCAGAGAGAGGACGTAGACAAGAACGCACGAGTTTGCATGCTGTACATGTACTTACTACTTATGGGCATTAAGTAGCCGAAAGTTTTTTGTACTAAGATGGAATAGGAAGGTATACTTAGCTACGTTACTATACGTACGTCCAACTCTCCAACTCTCCAACTCCAACATTAAGCTATACATAGGCTAGCTACCACGTGCCAGCTCCCATGCCCATGGACCAGCACCACGCGTGACTTCTCCTCTGCCATACCCTTGTATATACATGCCATGTTACATCAGTAAAATCAAACTCTTCATCTCTCTTATAAAATATCATTGCAAAACGTACATATTAATACCCTAATTTCTTTTTCATGTATTAAACTGTATAATAGATTAAGGAAGCATCAATTTTGGTTGGGGGATATTGGCCCTTAGGGGAAAGACACGTGTAAGGATCCCAATTGGGTAGATTGCTTTTTGTCTCATCACTCAGCCATTGATATCTTTCTCCTTATTTATTAAATTGACTTCCTTTCCTTCATTGGAAAATAATGAAACTTAATTAAAATGAATGTTATTTTGCTATAAAAAAAGAAAAGAAAAAAGTGGTGGTTCGGGTTCCCCATCTGTTTGTGCACGTACTAAAAGCAGCAAAAATTGTGACTTGTCCAAAGAGACTGTGGGACAGAATCACAGAATGGTGGCCATTAATGAGGTACGAGTACTTAACTACTTACGGCTTGTGGTCATCGCATCTTTTACCAGCGGTGACTTTGTCGGGGCCGGTAACAATAATTATTATTATTAACCCCTGGTAAAAAAGTAAGAAGGAGGTGACAGTTTGCAAAGAGACAGAAGGAGAGGCAGTGAAAAGTGAAAAAATATCACAAGGCCTGGAAAGGAGAGAGGCAAAGAACAAATCAATCAATTCGGCGAATAAAACAGGTGCACGTGGATAGACCTACCCACACGTGCACTCAATCATCATATTCGTATATAAAAATAAGGGTTTTATGGTTGGGATGAAGACGTCAAGAACTAGAAAACAAACCAACAACACATCTATAATCTCTTTCTGTCATCGGATACTTTGTGTGCATTGGATGACCCGTCGTGTACTTGTGCACATATTATTTTAATCTATATAAATATTTCCTTTTTTTTTATTTACAGATTTTTCTTTTTGTTTAATATAAATATTTAAAATTATAAAGTTCGGGAACTGAGATTGTGAGTCTCAAGAAAGGTCCCCTAGTAGTTGACAGTTGACATCGCCTGTTTAATTTACTTCACGTTGTAAACCGATAGAGTGAATACTATCTATCTTTTTATCTTTTATCTTATTATCCTTATTTACAATATATTTTATAATTTGAATTATTCATATGTTAAATAATTATTTAAAGGCTATTTTTATTTTAAATAATTAACTAAAAATTATTTAATTATGTAATTGTTATAAATTAATTAACTGTAAATTAATTATTATTAAAATCGTCTGTTTATTTAATTAAAATTACATAACTAAATAATTTTTAATTTAATTAACTTTTTTGTAAAAATAATTTTTATAATTAAATTTAAAATATAAATAATTTAAATCATAAAAATATATTATAGAATAAAAATAATAAAAAAATCAGTAAAAAATTAATTTAAAAAAGGTGAATAATATTCCTAGAACTGATATTAGTAAATGAAACAAACACATTTTGCATTGCCATAATTTGTGTGCTGAGGTTGGCGCAAGTATCAATAATTGAGAGTGGGGAAATAATCAATGGTTGGGTACTCAATTCTGCCGCTCTGGCAGGAAAAGCAGAAGAGAACAAAATAGAGGCCCCCGTGCAACTGGATGTGTCAATGTAAATCACAACTTTATCATAATAATTATTTATTTGTATTTGTATTTGTATTAATAATATTTAAATATTAATGTAAAGCAAAGGGCATGAGGTGCATGTGTGTGCGTGTGGGTAGACATTCCAACTCTCTTATAACCTTTTGCAGCCTCTACAACTCGGTACCCTATCAATGTATTCTATCCGGCAATTTCCGTGCAACTTTGTTTTGATTCACACGTTTCGCTTTCTGTTATTCTCTTAGCTAACCTAGTTTCCTCTCATCCCCTCCTCTTTTTCCTTTTTTATTTTTTTTTATTTTTTTATTTTATCTAATTTAGCAATATTGCTCGATCTTAATAATCACATGTTAATGCATGCACATATCTTAGAGATTGTTTGCATGGAATTTGTTTCTTTTGCTTGTTTTCAAATTTTATACCTAAATTCTAAAGGGTGCCATGTTCACTCCACAACCACTACCCTTGAACGCAATTAATTGCTTTTGCTATATCAGTTGCAAGGGTGCTCCCTCAAGTACCTCACCATAAAACTACCACATATAATTCTTCAATTATCAAAATTGGTGTTATTTTGGATCACATGATCATAAGATTCAAAATATCGCTGTAATTTCAAAACGTACGGTTGCATAAAGATCAAATATAACCCTATCATAAAAATAAAATACAATGACATACTTGTTTTTTTTTGTTGCCCAAATTACAATGACATACTTGTTTAATTGTGAAATCAAAAGTAAATTCGTAAATGGACCTTTTGTGTCAAATCCCTTTCCAAGGATCAACTTATGGATCTACACTTGTCTTCAAGTCACCATCCAATCCACCTTGTGTGCCACACCAAGACAAGCCATCAGCTTCAAAGCAAAGTCAAAAAACAAAATGAGAGTAGAGAAGATAAACGAATTTACAGCACGAAGCCCTGTCTCATTAGAATCATATAACATGTATTGATTAGACTGATCGATTATCATGTACACCTACTGTACGGTAGCCGCCCCACAACATATATATGTGGTGCATAATTTACGTGAAAATCTTATATAAAATCATCATGATAAACCCTATTTATACACTTGCACTTTCATGCATTCATTGAGAAAATGCTAATATGTGATGCCAGACTCATTCTTAATCTTAAATCCGAAATGTTCAAATTTATTAAAAGAAATTTAGGAAGAGTTTGAAATAATGAGGGCATTTCTATAACTAGCTAAGCTAGGTGTATACTTTGTAGGTATACTCTAGCTAGTAGTTTTGGTTTTATTTGATTCAAGCGTTGTGTTGGCTATCTGGGTTTTGGTCACTAGCTTCCATGTTCATTTAATTTCCTGAGAGTCTTTTTCACGGACCTTCCCCATAGCTACAACACATAGGCATATACTTCATCGGGTCCAGCTTTAATTAATAAGCAAAAGACAATCTTATGCACACACATCAATGTACTATTTATAGTACACGAGCTTCCAAAGATTATTAATGGCTACCATTAAAGCCTTTAAAGAGCACTGCTACGATCTCGTTACGATCGGCCAAAAAGAAAGGAAAAAAGGGTCCAACTGATATATGTGTTCTTTGTGCGTATGCTGCTTAGCTTAAATGTTAATTATGAAGATTACCCACGCAAATTACGGGATTAAAAGTAAATATATTTTTTGTTGGTAAATAATTAAAAGTAAATAGTGTTTGCATTGCAATGGTCGGTCGAAGGTTGTATGTTACATGCTTATTGCATTTTTGTTTTTCAATCATTGAAGCAAGAAGGTCATCAAGGCCTTCATTATGTTAAGGGTAGTTTTGGAATCCCAAATTTTTGCAACACGCCAAATCTCGAATGATAATTGATTCAATGGATGTGATTAGCAGAAAACTTATCAGTGTTTATCTCACTCTCCTACAAATAAAGCTTCCTCTCTCTCTCAAACAGAACCATTTTTACAGACGATAATTTTCGTTGGTGTAACTTGTAAGTGGGTTTATTACTGCAAGATTTGATATGCTGCTGCGATTGCATGTTGTTGTTTTCAAAAGAATCAAAATAAGAGTCCAAAAAGTCAATAGTACGGTCCACACACATGCAGCTTCAAACTGCAACAAGGGGCAGTCCAGGTTTTTCAAACTTGCAGTTAGAATGGAACCAAAATACAGTCACTGGTCTCTCTCTCTCTTCACTTATTCACATGGTAACCAAGGCCTTGTCTTGTTCTAATATTTGTAATTCCATTAAGCAGATCTTGTTGAGGGACATGTGAAGGATAGGGTACTTTTGTATTAGGGTCCAATGCGGTGGTGTGCATGTGCCTCGTCACATTTGCCTTCAAATTTACCATTTTAGAGAGTTGGACCCTTCCCTAGTTTTGCACTTTGCACCATACCCATATTATTTTCCTGAAATCATGTAAGTACATGTACACCCAAACATTAAATACTATAACTCTAAATAGTTCACAGCATCTACCCATTTTCCAACCCAGCCACCTTCTCAAACATAAAATATATAAGTTTGTGGCAAAAAATATATATATATAAGTTAGAATAAAATTATTTTTTTTTATCTTGTCAAACAATCTCACGTATGATATATTACATTTATTGCTGTGGAATGAATTGCGTGGCTTTGGAAATTCACATTTATGTTCAGTCAAGCGGTGATAAGTTAAAAACTTGGGGAAGAGTTAAACATTTTGGGATATAGAGTTAAACTTTTGGGGAAAAGTTAAAACATTTTTTGTCACTTAATAATTTTCTGAGCGTGCTTTTACTACTCGAGGTGTTAGATTAGGGGTCCCTAACTTATTAGGGTGCATGTATTGGTCCATTTACTCTCTCTCTCTCGCTATGCATATGGTGGTTTAGACTTGAGAGGCCTATATATATGCACCCTTTTGGCTATCTTTAAACTTGAGCATGCCCATATGCCATTGAATGCTCTCTTTGCAGCTTCTAGGGAGAGCATCAATGGCTGTGTTTGTGGTGTTAGTACTCGGACTGCTCTTTGTGCTCTGCATCTGCTCTGCTTTGCTGAGATGGAATGAGGTGAGGTACAGGAAGAAAGGTCTACCCCCAGGTACAATGGGCTGGCCAGTTTTTGGGGAGACCACAGAGTTCCTAAAACAAGGTCCAAACTTCATGAAAAACCAAAGAGCAAGGTGATTATTGATTAATCATCCATAGTCCATACATACAAGTTTAGCTACTGGTTTATGTATTTCTCTGTTTCTTTCCTGTACTAGCTGGCTTAGATATAACTTGGGTTTTGTTTTTACTTTTTAAACACAGGTATGGTAGCTTTTTTAAATCCCATATACTGGGGTGTCCTACAGTGGTTTCCATGGATCCAGAGCTGAACAGATACATCCTAATGAATGAAGCCAAAGGCTTAGTTCCTGGCTACCCACAGTCCATGTTGGACATCTTGGGGAAATGTAACATTGCAGCAGTTCATGGCTCCACTCACAAGTACATGAGAGGAGCATTGCTTGCCCTCATTAGCCCAACCATCATCAGACAACAGGTTTTGCCCAAAATTGATGACTTCATGAGAACCCACCTCAGGGATTGGGATCACAAAGTCATCAACATCCAAGAAAAGACCAAAGAGGTTTGTTTAATTGTTTCGGTAACATAACATTAACATCCCTTTTATGTAGAAACAAACCAAAATTTCATATGATTTTGTTACTTATGATTGTTTCAACTATTCTATTCTATGCAGATGGCACTTCTTTCATCGCTTAAGCAGATTGCAGGAATTGAATCAAGCTCAATTGCTCTACCATTCAAGACTGAGTTCTTTAAGCTTGTCATAGGCACCCTTTCATTGCCTATTGACCTTCCTGGCACAAATTATCGCCGTGGATTTCAGGCAAGGAAGAACATAGTCAGCATGTTGAGGCAGCTCATAGAGGAGAGAAGGGCTTCCCAACAAGTCCATCAAGACATGCTTGCTTCTTTGATGACAAGTGATGAAAACAGACACAAACTCACTGAAGAAGAGATAATCGATCAGATAATAACTATTTTGTATTCGGGTTATGAGACTGTTTCGACTACTTCAATGATGGCTGTGAAGTACCTCCATGATCATCCAAAAGTGCTTGAAGAACTCAGAGTAAGTTGAAGAAGATATGTGTTTCATTAATTGTTGCATATTTCTCATGCTTCTAGTCCTAACTTTTAGTACTGTGTAATTTGCAGAAAGAACATTTTGCAATTAGAGCAAAGAAAAGGCCAGAGGACCCCATTGACTGGGATGACCTCAAATCTATGCGTTTTACTCGTGCGGTAAGAGATTTCTCATTTTTCAGCTTTTGATACATCATTTGTTTTGTTGATTAATATTAATACCAGGTTTGCTAATATTGTTATATTCTGCAGGTGATATTTGAGACCTCAAGATTAGCTACCATTGTCAATGGGGTGTTGAGGAAAACCACTCAAGATATGGAACTCAATGGTGAGTCAGCAAAATTTCAAAGGCATATGTGTATATACAGTATATTTATGGGCTCAAGAAACATTGTTGCAGCCAGCAATAGCATCATTACATTATTGGCACTTTTGGGCACAAATATGTGAAACAGTGCATAGACATGACTCAAATGAGTGATGTGTCCATACCCTATGATTGTTTACATAGCATATTTAATAATAGGATTTAATGATAGGATAGTGGTGGACCATGGCTTAAGCTAAGGTTCATCAACAATGGCAGACCTTAAAGTGTTTTATAGTTTTACAACTAGCTAACCACACCTTTTCTTGTATGCTTTAACAGGGTTTTTGATTCCAAAAGGATGGAGAATCTATGTATATACAAGAGAGATCAACTACGACTCCTTTCTGTATCCTGAGCCATTGACTTTCAATCCGTGGAGATGGCTGGTCAGTGTCAATCTTTATATTATTACTATTATTTATTTTTTTCTTAGATTAGTAAATTTTCCAAGGCAGTGTGTGACCAATTTATGTATGAATGCAAAAATGCAGGACAAGAGCTTGGAATCTCATAGCTACTGCTTTATATTTGGAGGGGGCACAAGGCAGTGTCCAGGAAAGGAACTGGGTATTGCAGAAATATCCACTTTCCTACACTACTTTGTAACTAGATACAGGTGAGTAAATAGTAAATAGTAAATACCCAGATCAGAATCCATACAATTTTCCATTGGATTTTACTTTCTTGCCAAAAAAAAAACAAGAAAATACTGTTATTTTCTTCTTCTTTTCTGATGGGTATCTTTAATATTCCTTGCAGGTGGGAAGAAGTTGGGGGAGAAAAACTGATGAAATTTCCGAGAGTAGAGGCACCGAATGGACTGCACATTAGGGTCTCAGCTTACTAACTAATTTATGTACATGAAAAAATTTATATATATATGTGTGTGTGTGTATCAGATGTATAGCATATCAGATAAATATGATGTATCAATGTAATGTTGTAACATGCTAACATTAGAAAATGAATGAAATTGAGCATTTTCTTTTTGTCGGCTAATGTAATATTCTGCAACCAGAAAAACTGTGTGACTGACAAATGTATACATTTCCCTAGACCCTGCTATATACAGACTTGCAGTTTGGGTCACTCGAAATGAATTCTACATTAATTAATATATTCCTTTAAAAATTTGATGAAAGGGTACAACAGGAATTTAAAATGGTTTTTATAAAATTTTTTGTATAATGTACAGCAAATTTATACCTGTTTCTCAGTGTCTGAGTCCATGGAATTAGATAGAATCGGAGGTGGTGTTATTGTGTAGCATGTGGGAATTTAAATAGAGATTTTCAGGATCTATTGTTGAGCTCCTAAAATGATTAGGATATATAAAATGTAACTATTCCAGCTCCCCAACCTGGTTAAAAGAATTTATATTCTTATATGGTGTAGCCTTTTCTAAAAACTGGATTATTCAACTGTGTTTTTCTAGTTACATAAGAAGAAATTAAACTTTTGACCATTCTAATCCTTCACTCCTTTGAGCTAATTCTAAGGAATTCAAATTGGGAGGTACAAGTGTAAAAGTAACGTAAAACTAAGCAAAAGTGGAAAAACCAATTGCAAAATAGTTTGGGCCTGCAATCATAGTAGAAATTTGAAGCATGGGTTCCAATTTTGGGCTTGTATAGACTAGGTCTAGTCCATAAAAGTAACCCAAAGGCTTTGACAACTAATGGGTTGGTCCAGAAAAAAAACATACCCGAATCTTTTCATATGGGCTATGCAATCTGAAGACTTTGTATTGTTGACCAAAAAAAGAAAAAGAAGAGTATGTATTACTTCTTTTTAATATCAATAAATCTAGGTTATCTCATGGACCAAGTTTGATTGAGTAGCATTACAGTAAATGGGTTTTAATTTGGGTAATTAAAAGCCCCAGGAGGAAACGTAAAGAAGCAGGCTTGGTTTGCTTAATATGAAGAAAAAAGCCCAAATGTGAGTGAGTGCATGTGAGCTGCCACAGCTCCCCATATGATTGAAATCAATTGCGGGAATTGACGCAAAAACAAACACCACACAGCCACGTGTCACGTATGTATCTACGCTTTGACTCCTCTTTAATTTTCACTCCGCCTTTTCCTCCGTACCCAATGATTCATTGTTCAAGTGTGTTATGTTTCCTTCCAAATTGTCGGTATTCAAAACCTGTGGTTTCTAGGAGTCTTTTGTTTTTGGATTAACAGTAGTAATACCAAATCTTACACTAATAACTATCCACTATTTTCAGATTTAATGTTAATTACCTACCTATATTGGGGACTATACAATTTGTGTAAACTACTGTTACTACCAATATATTTATTAGAAATTTAGGATTAAATACCTAGTTTTAATTTTTTTTAGAAAATCAGTTTTGTTTATAATTTTTAAGTTTAACTCTAACTAATGAACTTAATTTTTAGAATAGGTCACAAATTTACAACCCATTTGTCTTGGGCTTTATTTGTTTGACAAATTTGCCCTTTACTATCCTTTGGCCCACATATGATGGGTCTTAAATAAAATTTATAAAGTTTTGACAAAATTGTCCTTGATATTTTTATATTGTCTTAGAAATTAGTTAATATAGTCTCAACTTCAGTTTTAGTTGTAACTGTACGACACTCAACTTCAAATTTAGTTGTGACTGAATGAAAGTCACAGCTAAATTGTCATATTGAAATTTTTTTTAAGAGAAATTGTATTACAATATAGTATAAATAGAAGTCAAAACAATACTTTTAATAAAAATAATACTTAGTATAGTGGTGGGAGTTGTCTTTTTCAACTTACCAAAACAATCACAACTAAATTGTAAGACAATCACAGTTAAGATATGATTGGATTGATTTTTTTTAGTTTTAATACTATATAATATAAATTAATGTAATAGTATGAATGTAATATATATATATATATATTTTATTGTAGTGATATGTGATGTAATATTTGTGAATTATAGTGTCCTTTACTATATTATTATGTTTGACTTTTCAACTAGTACTTAATCTAAAATGCTATTAAATTTTGGCATCCAAACTAAAAAATTATTGAAATTTGGTATTTAAAGTCAATTAACCTTATATTTATTTAATGATTTACAAATCTAAATTCTAAAATTAAAAAACCCATCAGAATTGAAGGGTAGCATCTACCAAGACAAGACATTCTTTGTGCTGTTTATGGTAAAATAAGAGTTAATTTCCTCCTACCAAATCTCAACAATTACCACTTTCTCTGTTATAATATTTCACTTGTGGTCTAAAAGTAGTATATTAACTTGCTATGTCAAAATCCATGCCCCACAAGCAGTACACCGTCACTTTCAGCCTCTATCATCAACCTCCTTGCATGCATATTAACAAACCGCAGAGACTGACTCTGTGACTCGTATTCATCCAAGATCCAACCAATAAAAGTACCATAATCTCTTATTGATGACGTGGACGGTTCACAATGCATGCAACTATCTACCATCCACCAAATCTTGATGAAGATTCAATGCATGATGTAGAATTAGAAGCTGAAAAAGCTAGCCAAGTCCTTTTAACGCACAACCTCTCGAATCACTATCTTCTTCTAAAGTCTTGGCTTTTGAACAATTCTCAATTCTCTTTCACCTTTAAATCTCGGACACGTTTCCTTTTGAACCCCGCACTCGTGCCGCTTTCTCCGGCCCCTCACGTGCCACCACGTCTTCTTCCATTTATATTCCAACACAAACCCCCTTTCTTCTTCAAACACACCTTCACTCTCTCTTTCTCTGATCAAACTCTGTTTCTCTCTTTTTTTTCTACAATGGCGTCTTCTGCAACACCCCTTTTGAGAGATGAGCTCGACATTGTGATCCCCACCATCAGAAACCTCGACTTCCTCGAGATGTGGAGGCCGTTCCTTCAGCCATACCACATAATCATCGTCCAAGATGGTGACCCTTCCAAGACCATCAAGGTCCCTGATGGCTTTGACTACGAGCTTTACAACCGTAACGACATTAACAGGATTCTGGGTCCGAGGTCCAACTGCATTTCCTTCAAGGACTCTGCTTGCCGCTGCTTCGGCTACATGGTCTCCAAGAAGAAGTACATCTTCACCATTGACGATGACTGCTTTGTAAGTCCTCTGCCTTCTCTCGGTTTTACCTTCTTTTTTTAATGGTTGTTAAATGTAAAGCCAAGATCTTGTTATCTCAGCTTTGATTTCATTGTTTTGTGTCAACTTTGGATGATTTCCATTCATGGGTTGTTCTGTCTCGTTTTATTTTATAAGTTTAAATTGTTGTTTTTCTATATTTTGATGTCTGCTACATCTGTAATTGTAATGGTGACACAAAGTTTGTTTGAATTGCATTAATTAGTATTTTAAAGTCTTAATTTTTTTTTTTGGGGAGTAAATAGCTTGTCATTGTGTATACATGCACATATATGTGTGCGACCTCAATCTGGAACAGGTGGAACATAGTACATTTGGATTCAACAATATCTGCAAATCTCGACTAAAATTTTATTTACTGTTACCAATTGCACCATTCCACCATTTTAGATTTGGAAGTTTTCTTACATTTAATTTGCCTTGACTTCTCTGTTGGAAGAAGTTCATTACTAGATTTGTTTGTATGCCAAATATGCCGTTGGTGATTGTTTTAAATTGTTTGTATGTGCAACTTACTTGTGTCCTTTCCTCTTCCATTTCTGAAATACTTAATTTCAAACTATTTATATTTAAAATTCAAAGCATGAAAGTGTATTGGTTCCATCTTATTCATCATCTAATTTGACTGATCAAGGTTTTCTTGTGTAATTTTTGTTGTGATCTAATATGCTTAGGTTGCACAAGACCCATCTGGGAAATTAGTGAATGCACTGGAGCAGCACATCAAGAACCTTCTTTGCCCATCCACCCCATTTTTCTTCAACACCCTCTATGACCCTTTCAGAGATGGTGCGGATTTTGTTCGCGGATACCCTTTCAGTCTCCGCGAGGGTGTCCCAACTGCCGTCTCTCACGGTCTCTGGCTCAACATCCCCGATTATGATGCACCTACACAGCTTGTGAAGCCTCTTGAGAGGAACACCAGGTAGCTAGACAGTAGACGCTTCCTAAAACAAAACAAAAGTTCATCTTGCATTGTATGTGTAATTTGTTACTAATATACAATATGATTATTAACATTGTGCACCTATGCTTCACAAGGTATGTGGATGCTGTCATGACAATTCCCAAAGGTACCTTGTTCCCAATGTGTGGTATGAATTTGGCTTTTGACCGCGAGCTCATTGGCCCTGCAATGTACTTTGGACTGATGGGAGATGGTCAGCCAATTGGTCGCTACGATGATATGTGGGCTGGCTGGTGCATAAAGGTCAGGTCCCCTACCCTTATTTGTTTCTTCCATACCATATGCCAAATTGCCAATGTGGCTTTCCTAACAATGTGACTAATTATGCTACCATTAACAATGTGTTTGTGGTATGTTAATGAATGTTTAGGTGATATGTGACCATTTGGGACTGGGAGTGAAGACAGGTCTGCCTTATATCTACCACAGCAAGGCCAGTAACCCATTTGTGAACCTGAGGAAGGAGTACAAAGGCATTTTCTGGCAGGAAGAGATCATCCCATTCTTCCAAGCAGCTGTTCTTCCCAAAGACTGCACCACTGTTCAAGGTTGCTACAAGGAACTGTCCAAGCAGGTCAAGGACAAGCTTGGCAAAGTGGATCCCTACTTCGACAAGCTCGCCGAAGCCATGGTCACATGGGTTGAAGCTTGGGATGACCTTAACCCAGCTGGAGGTTCTTCTAAACTGGCCAACGGCAAGGCAAAATGAGAAACAAAAAATATAAAAATAAAAAATCAATTCATCTGCAATTGCTCTTATATTACTTACTGTACTTTTTTGGAACTATTATCATAAATTAGTTTAGTCTCATTGTATCTTTTATTCTCCTGAGCCATTTTTGGTCAGAGCTTGGATTTGCATATCGACCGGCAGATGTAATTTTATTTATTAACTTCGTCCAATGAGGTTAGTGCAACAATAAAAATATGTAATTGATTTAGCCTTTCATTCTAGAGATGATAAATAACAGAATCCTTTTTATACTTTTTTGTTGTCGATGGTTAAGCTTTTTCTAACTTAGTAAGATTATTTTTTTTTGTTATTGAACTGAGAACGTGATGAAGTTGGTGCCCCAATTCCAATTTGCCCAAAGCAAAAACTCTCGTCAGTATTTTTTAGATTAATAATAAGTATATAATTAAGAAATATGAATAATTAGAAATAGGTCCAATCTTGAAGGGTCATTCAGATTAAAACCTTATAGAAATTTAAATTAAGATTTAAATACAATTTTTTAGACTGAGGTCCAAACAATAGACTTT
>QANT01007007.1:0-30532 GCA_003254885.1 Purshia tridentata | reverse complement strand
TTATAAAGATATATATCTAATTGTCTATTAAATTACAAAACACATATCAATTAAAATATAAGTAACTATGTAATGTATATAGTTTTAATATAAAGTTTTTAATTAAATTAGTTTGGGTTCTCGTTTTATGTTGAGTGTATTTTTAATTAAATTAGTTAATAGAATTATACCCATAAATTATATTCTTCTAAAACAAACCCCAGAAATTATATATTTTTTTTAGATAAGTTTATATAGTTATTTAGTTTATTATTTATATATGTTTTAATTTTTTTCTTAACTTTTCATACTTTATAAAAATCCCTAACACTCTAAAAAGTAAAATAAAAAACTCACCTATGCACTTTCCTGCTTGTGGATCGAACACAAGCCAAATAGAGAAGTGGTCCATGACTTAATCCACTAGACCACCAAATAGCTGTGAGTTAGTTTCCAAAATATTCTATTTATATGTTCCCTAATAAACTGATTTTTTTTAACAAACCATTTAAAAGTAGTAACCGGTTAACAAACATAACCCTAATATGTTTTTCATTCTTCTCATGCGCCGCAAGTTCTCTCTCTCTCTCTCTCTTTCTCATCTCTCTTGCATCTCTGCTGCAACTTCACTTCTTTTCAGTTTTCCTCTATGGCATCGATTTTTTTTCATTCTTCTCATGCCGCCGCAAATTCGCTCTCTCTCTCTCTCTCATCTCTCCCTCATCTCTCTTGCATCTATGCTGCTACTTCTTCTTTTTCAGTTTCCTCTGTGGCACCGATAACCCAGCCCGACCTCCTCTCTTCGTCCCTCCATGGTCTCACCTCTTCCCAAAACCCAGAAATTTCAAACTTGCAAAAATCTCAAAATTTCGAGAAATTTCGCTAAAATTTCGGCGAAATTTTACCAAACATTACTATTTGTATCTTTAAATTTCGCCCGAAATTTTCACCGAAATTTCGGCGAAATTTCCGAAATTTATACGAAAAATAGATGGAATTGTGATTTCGTTTCGCTACTCTCCAAAAACAATAATTTCGGCGAAATTTCACCGAAATTATCGAAATTACACTCATTGCCCACGACCAACCATGTAACTTTGAGTTCTTTTTTTTGTTTTTAATTTAAATGTGTCCTTTTAAGTAATTTCATAAAAGAGTAAATTAGTTAATTTTTTAAATAAAAAATATGGGTGTGAAAATAGTAGCACTCATATATAATTAAATGGGTGCAGTGCAATTAATCATGCATTTAGCAGATAAAGGTTCACCATAATTTGAGGCGAGGAAGGTTCATTATTCTACCAACCAGAAAAAAGAGATCACTAATTATATCTTCAACAGCTAATTAAGAAGGTGGGGCCCATGTGCTCTACCTACAACCTATCTAGCTACAAATCTACGGCTATAAACAAATCGCCTAGCTACAATTTTTTTTTGTTACATCGGATGAAGATCAATTTTACCTGTTAAGGCTTTTTTGTTACAAATATATATAAATTATTTGATAATTTAATATATATATATATAACTTGTGGATTAGATTAGATATATTTGTGCTTTTTAATATTAATATTCATATTCAATCCGCAATTCGATCCAGAAATTACGAATCGGATTTATAAAAACAAATCAATCTGATCCAATCCATGCAAATCAAATTATACGATAAGCGAATTTTCAATAAATTTGTACACTCCTAATGAATTTCATTTGATTATAAATGAACTGAAGGTTATAAATTTATAATTTTTAACACTTACTAACTCTTATTTATATATATTGAGGAAAAACGAAACTTATAAACTTATATCTTTTTGAGTTTTTTTTATTTTTTATAATATCATAAATTTTTCCTCAAATTCATTTGAAATTTGGATCTTGATTGAATGTTTTTCAATGATACATAAAATAGATTGCATAATTGATCGAATTGAACCAGTCAGTTAGAGTGCTATGTGGTTTGGTTTTAGTTATAGAAATTCCAATATCGACCATGTCAGTTTAGGTATACATTTGGCGCTCATAATTCGGTTATTCGACACGTGCCCACTCCTAATTAGAGGTGGGGCTAGAAGTGAAGATTGAATGAACTGGGATGGGATAAAAACTAAGGGAAATTTTGTTTAAGTAAAAATGAGGCCCTCGTACATTCTGTTGAAGAGTTTCATCTTTATTTGTCATGACCAATGTTCATCTATTAATGAAATTTCACTCTCATTACATCTATTAATGAAATCTCATACTCATTCCTGCAAAATAAACACTACTTACGCATTAAGCGCGAGAATACATGTAATGTAGGTTCGCATTTCCCAGCGGATCAAACTAATACCGTCGATTTGTTACATAAAATAAAACAAAGAAATTAAATATTCTACCTCCCTTCAGCTGACACGTAGCCCCCTTCTTCTTTTATTCACAAAAACAACCAGGTTTACAAATGCCACGTCACCGTACATTACACTCCTCACATGCACTACCCTGTAACTTTATCACGTTCCCTTGCCATATCTCAGGGCCCACTCCAAACGAAAGACCCGGCCTGTTGGAATTTGAAATGAAGCCCCTCTCCAAAGAGACGTTACAAACTTTTGTAATTTTTCGGTTTTTTTATTTTCAAAAACAAATTTTATTATTTTTTCTAGAAACACAAAATTCACTCACTCTATCTTCCATTTATTGCTTTGAACTACACAGGGCCTAACTAATGCTGTGAGAGAGAGAGAGAGAGAGAGAGAGAGAGAGAGAGAGAGCTAAGTTTCTGACTGGGACTCAGACCCCAAAAAATTAAAGGGATTTTCCATTTCAATGTGTTCCTCCAAAATCTCTGCTTAATCTTTAATTACTTGCTTCACCTTCCTTGTTCCCTACGAGCGTCCCTTGGAGAATTAGAGAGAGGCTTAGTTGATCTGCGCATTGTTACCCTGTAAGTTTTTGCTTTGAATTACAATGCAAAGTTTGGAACTTTTGTTTTTGTTTCTGGGTTTTGTGATTTGGGGTCAGATTTGTTTTGTTTTGACTTTTTGTTTTGTATTTTGTGGGCTTGAGAAGATTGAAATCTGTACAATACTACATTTGTGTAATTTACTCGACTTGTTTAGTTTTTGGGATCCTCTTGCAATGAATGTTGACCTTTTTTTTTTTTATGTTTCTGTGTGTGCATTTTTCCTTTTTTAATTCCCCTTCTTATTTGGGTGCATAAAGTTGCAAATAGAGGATTAACGTTTTCATGCTTAAACTAGGGATTACTGGATTTTGAGTGTTAGGAGTTAGTGTGTGTGTGTGTTAGGAGTTATGAGTAGTCTAATTTTTGTATTCAATGGGGGAGGGGATGTAGCTACTGGTTAACATTTGTAGCCTTGATAATGGTAGGAGTGAACTGGGTAAGTGTAACTACTCATGACGAGTTGCTTTATTGCCTTATTAATTTGACAAAGTTCAGCTTCTTGAACTTCATAGACTAGGCTATGCTGGAAGATATCATGTATGAGCACATAGATTTATCTTGATCTTGAAAGCTAGGACAACATCTCACTAATATCCATTACCATATGAATAGTCTTCGGAGTTCGGTCAAGAATATATAGAGGTGCACAAAATTTTTGATCATCTGATAAAACAGTATTATTGATTGTTTTAAAATTGCATGCAGAATTTGACATATTAAGGAAAATATTAATATGCATTATTGTTTAACAGTGATCTTTGAAAAAGATGCTTTTCCTGTATCATAAACATCAAAGTTCAATGAAAAATTTAGCTGTGTTTTCAATATATGCTATTGTTTAGGACTTCCATCTAAAATGCCAGTTTCTACGTGATATGTTATACTGCTTAAATATCATAAAGATATTTTGCTTTGATCTCAAGTTGCCAATGGGTTTTGGTTGTGGAACAAAATTCTTCCTCCTCCATTGTTCTTTTACTTAATTGTTGAAGTATTCTTGACTTTTGCGTCAGAAAAATGGGAGTTGAGAAAGAAGGTTCGAAAAGTGGGGCAGGTCATGTGAGTGGTTTCTTTCAGCTGTTTGACTGGACTGCAAAATCTCGAAAAAAGTTATTCTCGAGCAAGTCAGATTTACAAGGTACAGTTATATTGCATGTGCCTAAGACATACAACATATGCTTGTCTCTAGTGCACATTATAGTCCTGTGTATATCATTTTTCCTTTTCATGGGTGGTTGTTTTGAATTTTGATTTTCCCTTATTTTTTTGATCTAGAATGTTCAAAACAGGGAAAGAAAGGCTACGGAAACTTGCCAATGACACGGCATCATCTGGTAAGAATTCAGTTATTGTTTTCATACTGCTTATTTCTTTAGAACACCTTATAATGGGGTTTGAATCTAATATTGTTTACAATTCTTGTTATAAATCTAGGTAGTAGATGAGGATGAAACTGGGGTAGGGTCAAGTATCAGAGGTAGCAGTGATTATAGTTGTGCTTCATCGGTTACAGATGAAGACGGATGTGGAACTAGAGCCCCTAGCGTAGTAGCCAGGCTTATGGGATTAGACTCCTTACCCACATCTAATTTCTCTGAGCCCTACTCTACCCCATTTTTTGACACTCAATCTCTTCAAGATGCTCATAACCACAGGAAAACCATTGATTATTATCATGACCATCAGTTACTGTATTCTGGAAATCTGCTCAATAAGATGGAAGGCCCCACCAGGAATCCCGTGGAGTCAAAGCCCCAGAGGCTGCTAAGCAGGCCAATTGAGAAGTTTCAAACGGAAATATTGCCTCCTAGATCAGCCAAGTCTATCCCAATTACACACCATAAACTTTTGTCTCCTATTAAGAATCCTGGTTTTGTTCCCACTAAGAATGCTGCTCACATAATGGAAGCTGCAGCAAAAATTATTGAGTCTGGACCTCAAGCTACTGCCAAATCCAAAATGCCTCTGGTAGGATCTTCTTCAGCACCCTTGAAGGTTCATGCTCTCAAAGAAAAGGTGGAGGCTTCCCGAAAAGTGCCACTGGTTGGGTCTTCTTCAGAAACCATGAAAGTTCAAAATTTAAAAGAGAAAGTGGAAGCTGCTTATAAGACAACCAGGCCTGCTGAAGTGTCCCGAAAGCCAGTCGAGTCAAATGCTGCCAAGTATCTTAGGGGACAGTCTTTGAACAAGAGCTGGAATGGATCTGTAGATATTTCATTCAGGGCTTCTTCTGATATTGAAGAAGAAAATTCAAAGAATAAAGGAAAGTCCATTTCTCTTGCAATACAAGCAAAGGTCAATGTTCAGAAAAGAGGTCAGAGTTTAAGTAGAAATAGAAGCTTGGTGGGCCAGAGAGAACAGAGTGAAGTCAACACAAGCCAGCCCTTCAGGAGCCAGCCAAATGTACAAAAGAATTTGCATAAGAAACCTTCTACGCATAATGCTTCTGGTGCTCTTAAGCAGAATAATCAGAAGCAAAATTGCCTGATCAATAAAGACAAATTACCTTCAAAGCCTTTGGTTACCAACTCACAGGGCAGGAAAGTGCTGTCTGGGGATTCCTCTTTTGGGCGTCACAAAAGCTCAATTCGAAGTAGTGGAAATTCCAAAATTGGATCAAGGAAGTTGGGCTTAGAAGCAACAGATAGTGAAAAAGAAGTTTCCTATTCGAATACTAGGAATTACCCTAGGAAGAAAAGGTCAATAAATGGGAACTTTCAATTTAGTAAAGATCAGGCTGTTGGTGATACGTTAAGTGACAAAATGCAGAAGCCAGTTCAATCTAGTCCAGTAACTGAAAGGCATTACAGTTGGGTTGAAGATAGCAAAAAGAAAGGCATGGATGTTGTTTCTTTTACATTCACAGCGCCACTTACACGACCACTGCCCGGGACTGAGATCTCGGCTCAGGTCCCACAGAAGAGTAACAGTCTTTGCATGGATCACAGGGGTAAAAGATTGTTGCTCGACACAGATAGTATGAAGCTATCTTCACTGGGTTACAATGTGATAGGGGGTGATGCTTTAAGTATGCTTTTGGAACAGAAGTTAAGGGAATTAACTTCTGGGACTGAATCTTCTAGTCATGTTTCCATGAAAGTAGGGTCAGCTTCAAGTGCTTCAAATTCAGATTCGAAACCCAATTTTAATGGAGTTAGTGCCATGCAAAGGTTAAACGACCAGAGAGACCAACATCTATTGGTTACAGATAAATTTGGTGGCCATTATGATGATGACTTTTCATCCACTGAACCTCCTGCATTCAGATTGAAACACAAGTTTCAGGTAGGACTTACTTTCCTAATTGTCTTGATACTGCTGGGCACTTTCTTTGGAACCACCACATCCTCTCCCCCCCTCATGTTCATCTCAATTCTCTTGAACTGACAAAATTACTGCTTGGCAAAACTTTGCATATTCCATCTGATCTGATTGTAGCTGACACAAATGAAAAATTTTCAGGGAGTTGATAAGGTGGATGAGTATAGCAGCAGTCATATTGAAGCTAGACAGTTTCTCAGTGGCCGACATCCTAGTCCAGTCTCTATTTTGGAACCTTCTTTTTCAAATGAGAGTTATGACTCATCAGTTAGCACAGATAGTAACAGCACAGAAGGTATAAGATGCATATTTTAAATCATCCAGGTGTTCTGGCTATTTTGAATTGTATCTTTTTTTTTTCAGTTACTAAAATGTATCTTATTTCAGGATGTCTGGACACTCAATTCTTTTTTTTTTCTTTGTTTCTCCAGGAAGCAAGTTGTGTTCATCCATTCAAGCTCAAGAAGTTCATGGATTTAGTTCTTCAAAGAAGTTTCATTCAGTAGAAGCTGATACCGAGTTATCAGATTCTGCTTCCTCCACATCTACTGCAACTGTGGCAAGAAAGCATGCAGCTACGGTAAACATGACAGATAATTTTAGATCGAATGAGTGGGAATTAGAATATGTGAAGGAGACGCTATGTAATGTGGAATTAATGTTTAAGGACTTCGCGTTGGGCCGGGCCCGTGAGATCATAAACCCTCATCTCTTCAATCTGTTGGAGAGTCGAAGAGGACGGTTGGAAAGTGATCGTGGTGAGTCGAGACTAAGACGGAAGGAATTATTTGATTGTACAAGTGAATGCTTGGACTTGAGATGCAGGCAGTATGTAGGTGGGGGATACAGATCATGGGTGAAAGGAATAGCAATAGTGAGAAGAAAGGAGTGCTTAGCAGAAGAAGTGTACAAAGAAATCTCAGGTTGGAGTGGCATGTGGGATTGTATGGTGGATGAACTCGTGGACAAGGACATGAGCAACAACTACGGAAGATGGCTGGACTTTGAAACTGATGCATTTGCACTCGGAGTAGAGGTTGAGGGTCAAATATTTAATTCTTTGGTCGATGAAGTGGTTGCTGATATCTTGCAGTTGTGATGCCAAGAAACATGTTTATATATCAGCTCCACCTAAGTCTCTGCATATGTTTCTCTTGCTGATGTTGTATTACTTGGATTCTTTGTAGTATTCAAGTCATTGCTTTATTTATTGCATGTGATTTATCAAGTCTTTATAGATCACTATGAGCTTTGTGTCCACCTAAGTCATTGTTGGGCTTCCATGTAAATTTTCTGTCGAAACAATTAATTTGGAATACCCACTTGGTGTGTTTGTGACCGTTGACAGGAGAACGTGTCCCTTTCAATTTATGTCCTCATTAGTTACAATTTTTGGAGAGTAAAATTTGAACTTCGAACTTAAGATCAAGACTCAAGAGGTGTGATTATCAATTTGACCATATCTCTACATGTCAATTCTGATCTACACCGCATGGTTATAATTTTGAGATGATAAACGAATTTTTATCTTGCCACTGATGGTGTATTGGTGGAGAATGTCAAGGCTTGCATGGCGTCTTTCCCGGTTGCACGCTGCTCTTTCTGTCGCTGCGAAGGAAATAGAGTTGCCCACCTTCTTGCTCAGTATGATCTTAAGCATGTTGGTGCAAGTTTATGGTTGGTTTTGTTGCCTTATTGGCTGTCTGTTGCTTTGTACTCAGACTCTTATAATTTTCAGTAAAAATGCACCCCCCTTTTTCAAAAAAAAGAAAAGAAAAAACTATCAGTAACAATATGGAGTATGTCCCTGTTCATATATGCCAAACTAACTTTCCCTGTTATCATTCAAATATTTCCTGGATGTTTCTGTTTCTTTTTCCTTTTAATCATATATGAAGTTGAGCAAAAGATAGTGACTTGTAATATAATAAAAGAGCCGTGTTTTCAGAAGCCAAAAAGTGTTGTGGATATTTATGGGGCTGCTGTAACAAGTAATGTATGGCCACGGAAACAGCAGGGTAAGCAGTATATACATAGTTCAGATGGAACAATCATAGCAAAGAGCAGTCTTTTTCTAATAGTGGCCAAGTTGGTAAGCTTTTAAGATGGACAAATTAAAAGCATAACATTCAATTGAAATCTCCCAAAAGAGGAGGTGATGGTGATCTTTTCATATATATATATATATATGTGTGTGTGTGTGTTTGTGTAATTTGAAACACTACACAATAGGGAAACTCTGAAACCAACCATAACTTGTCACCCAAAAAAAAAAAAAAACAAGGCCATAAGTTCAGAAAATGTTGTATTTTGCACAAAGGAAAGGTACTTCCTAAGAGCCTAAGACTGCTGCCAATCCAACACACCTTAACATTGCAATGATTCTTGTACAATCTTTCTTTTCTGAACATTGCACAAAATTATATCCATATTACTTTGATCCTCACGTTTATGATTTCTTTTCATAAAACCAACTATCGATTTCAAACATTAATTTTTTTTGTGTCAGTAAATATTAGTGCCTTCATTATTGCCAATCCCACAGTTCATATTCATTATGACATTGAAGACCACCTGCCCAACTCCAATTGAGCAATTCATCATCATCAAAGGCTGAATTCATAGATGAAGAGAAAGCATACAACTCTGCATTGGAGCTGCTGCAGAACACACTTGTACTCTCCCTACCCACTGTCTTTGTGACTTGAAGATCATTTGTAGTATCCATGAGCCCATCATTCCCAGTTGGATACATAGCCCCACTCTCAATAACGTTATTAAGGCACATCATTTCACTATCTACACATTCACAAGGGCCCAACACCTCCTTGTCTCCATTATTAGCTGCACATAATGTAGTTGAGCTAGTAATGCTCTCTTTTGACACTCCAGGGCATGATTGTGTATTTTGTAACTTCTCCGGGCAATGATCTGTACTGTCCAAACTACTAGAACCTTGCATAACCAGCATTCGAATCTCCTCTCCTTTCTGTTTTGGGGAGCAAGACTCCAAACCCATTAAATGGCTGCTGTTGCCCACTGGGTTTTCTATGGTGCCACTCTCATGAGGCTTTTCATATGGGGTTGCGGGAAATGGGGATATTAGAATATTCTTGCTCTTGTTGTTGGTCATGGTAGATTCTCTACTTGCACGACCACGGTTGGTACCTCTGCGCTGCTTGCATGCTGGTGGCTTAGCAACATTCAAGAGGGTAGGGAGGTACTGGTTTCCCAGCTTGGTAAAGGTGTAAAGTTTGCGACTCAAATGAGAGTTCCAGTAGTTCTTTATCTCATTGTCTGTTCGTCCTGGTAAATGTGCTGCGATCAATGACCACCTGCATTATCCAACACTGCAAATTTAATCACATATATATATATAATCCAACTGATTAATATTATTTCTACTTGATCTTTGATTCCTTCAATAAGGGGGGTGTGTGGGTTTAAAATTTAATACACCATTCAGTCATATACGCTTGGTCCGGACGGGATTCTATATGATAATCCTTTTATGTCAATTTAGCATAAAATATATTATTTCCATATAAAATCCGTCCGAATCAAGTGTGGATGACTCGTGTTTAAATGCGAGAATCCATGTTATATTAGAATCTATGAACAAAACAACAAAAAGTATTGAGCTTGAATCTATCTACCACAGTTAAGTTAACCGAAGAAAGTAGCATTTTTGAAGAAGATAGGTACGTACCTATTACCCAAAGCAGAGTGTAACTTAACAATGGTTTCTTCCTCGTCTGCAGTGATGTTCCCTCTCTTCAAGTCAGCCCTCAGATAATTGATCCATCTCAGTCTGCAACTCTTCCCGCACCTTAGCAATCCTTAATTCATTTCAAACACATGACAACACTAATATTAATTTGAAGTTTTGAACACCCATTACTCCATTAGTATACACATATAACTCAAACAAACATATGCATAATGCATGTATATATGATATATGTACCTGCATTCTTGGGCATGGATCTCCAAGAGCCTTCTCCATGAAGTTGAATGTAGTTGGTCAAGATTTGATCTTCTTCAGCAGTCCATCTTCCTCTTTTAATCCCTAGTTTCTCACAGCATGGTGCTCTTCCCATCTCTCTTTTTAAAAGTAAGATGGATCTCTCGAGCACGTTAAGGTTAAGACAGACACAGCTCTGAGCCTCTGATGATGAGACAATTGAAGAAATAGATCGATAGAGAGACACCACACACAACAGTGACAATTAAGCATATATAGTAACAGTTATATATAGTTGTGCGTGTAGACTGTGTAGTAAATAGTAATAAAGTGTTCTTAATTTTGTATAGGAGAAATTAAGCTGATGATGTTGAGTTGTTGACGTAGGTGTGGTGCCTAATAAACCTCCCCTGCAATACGTTTGTCCTCACTAGCCTTGATTTGCCAGCTACAAAGTTAGAGTGGTACGTTGGTGAAAACCCAATGCCATGGGAATGGGGCAATCTTTTTATAACTAAAATGATTAATTCACAAAAAAAATAAAAAAATAAGAGTTCTATTTCACTTTGGAGACCTCTAGAGGTCCACCACATTGCATTTATAGGTCTGGCCAAACATTTAGTCCTCCTATATAATGCTTTTTTTATTTAATTTTCTTAATTTCCTCCGTTAGTTATTTTTCAAGCATATTCTATTATATTTTCTTAATTACCTATGAAAGGACACTATAATATCGACCAACTATATGTCAAAGAGATTTAATTGTGACACCCAACCTAATATGTCCTATTGTTCATTAAGCAAACCTTGAGATAAACATGCAACTTGGCAAAATTAATGTTGAATCTCATCATGTTCTTTATATTTGGAACGACAACGCGCCCTACGTAATATTCATTGTTTTGTTCTACACAAGAGTGTAGAGTTTTCACTTTTCAAGGATTTGTAGTGCAGAATTAACTGCAATACCTAACCAGCTAACCTAACGAGAGTACTATAGTACTTGGGAAAATGGCTATTGTCAATCCCGTTAACATTAATACAATTTAATTTAGGGACCATTATTTCAGAATGTCAATGTCATTCATAGCAAAAATTTAATTGGATCACATGGCACTGTTTAGTACTCAACAAAGCAAGGCCAATATTGGCCATATATGACTGTGAAATTAGTATTCCAAGCATGCATTGATTCCTTTTCTCTTCTTACTGGGAATGAAGTTAATCAAAATCAATTGGTTCTCCATAGCACGTCACGTGGAGATTTTAAATGAGGGGGCCCCTAATTTTCGGCTGTCTAGAATTATAGGATGGTAGGGACAACAAGTCAAGAGCCCTCTACCTCAAACCTTTTAAACTTAATGAGATTCTTTTTTAAATTAAATACTAGTTGAATTAACGACTATTGATCTAATGATATTTTTCTTTCTAATGTTAAAAGAAGTTTCAAGTTCAATTCTTTTATATATAGATAAAAAGAAAACATACCATTAAATTTTTTTCTCAATTTTGTTATGGAATCGTTGGCTTCATTGATGTAATGTACAAGGAAAGGTAATAGTTCGAGATTGTACACCCAGTGGGATGTCGATTGTCTAATTGGGAAAACAGCATAAAGTTACCTGATGTCTATGATACAACACATTAAGGAAGAAAATGATGTTTTGAATTGCAACGTCATTTTCTATTGGAAAAATAGGTTCGTAATTAACCTTGAAAAGACATTGCATCAGCTTACAGCTATAGAATTTAGTGACCATAAACATAAACACTCTTACAATATAGGGCTTAGGAATGGGCATTTTCACCATAAAACCACAGGATCGAACCACAATGCCCCTAAAAAAAGGGTAAAAAACCTTAGAGTTGACTTTTTTGGTCAAACACCAAATCAAATCGTTTTTAATAGGTGTATGTGCCGGTTTTACACTTAATAAAATCAAGTCGAACCAAACCGCATCGTAATTATAATTTTATAAATATATATATGGTTTATATATGATTTTAAATTAAAAATTGACCAAAAACATTATTTATGATTTATTGTTTAAAAACATATTTGAACTAAAAAAATGCTTGAAAACATATCGAATTGTGTATAGGCCTAATTATTCACCCGTAACACCGAACTAAATCGTAACCGTATAAGGTTTAGTTTGGTTTGGTTTTTCTCTAATTTTTATAATGTAATGCACTGAACCACACCGTTTATGTATTTAAGGCACGGTGCATGATTTTGCACACATACCGCATTGCGCCCACCCCTAATAAGGCTTGCCTGTGGAGTCAGGAACCAAAGCCGATGAGTTTGGGAAATGGATAGCATTACCAACTGGGTCCATAGTCTATATATGGTTTAGGCATGCCTCAATGTAGGTGGTTTTTCAAATCAACAATACTACACTTACCACATTTTTATACCATCTTAAATGGCAATCTACATGGCATTAATACATTGAACACTAGAAAAACAAAAATAAAAATCTTAAAAATAAGAAAATACCCTACCAATACAATAATGACACATAAAATGATATAAAAACATGGTAAGAATAGCATTATTATTTTCAAATCAGGCCGAGTCAACTCCCACGTGGTTTTTAAAATGATCTTGGTAAACAAATGATCAAGATCTCCAATCGCATGCTTTCGTAAAGTCGATGCTTTGTTCATCATCAAGTTCATGGGATAATCAAGGCAACTTTTTACAATGCATGATTCGCAAATCTGTATAAGATTCGCATACAAATTACACAATTTAAATTAACTACTCAAGGAATCATATAGAGCATCACGCCACCATACAAACATGGTATATAGGATAAATATATGGGGCCCACACTCTCATTGTATTTATTTAGGCATACAGGGGCCAAGGCCAACTGGTATCTCAGTCTCTATTAAAATGGCAAATTTTTGTATTTAGAAAACCACTTGAATTTACAATATTGTTAATGGATGAAGAGATAATTAGTGTTTGTGTTTACATATTTACCTTCTATCCAAAAATAATCTCAACTGGCTCCGTTTTCAGTGTAAAAAGTCTAAATCTCACCGCAGATCAACAACATCAATCTTCAAATTGGCGTTCATAAAGACATGAGAGCAATGCTCATAAATTGGGGTTCCATCCAAAGGCTCCTCATGTGGATGAAACCCACGTTGTTGACAATTGCGAATTACAGATACACCGCCTGGGTCAGATAGATGAAATATGCCGTGTGGACTGAAATGGTATAGGAGACAAGTTAGAATGCTGATTATTTCATATATTATGAATTGGTTTTCATCATGAATAAACAAACCTACCTGGATGTATCTGTTGGAGCCATAACAATTGCAATTGCTTCTGGTAACATAATCTGAAAAAAATATCCATAGCAACCGTATTAAAATCTTGGAGAAATATAAGCAAGGGACATATAACAAATAAATTATTGTAGAGTATGATTTTCCACAAAAGTATAATGCCTAAAAATTATAAATTGTTGCCAGAAAATAAATATTACAAAAAGTGGCGCGCGATTTGGGGAAATGGGATGCTACCCTATTGTAAATTGGACTACCCAAAAAAAAAAAAGAAGAGAAAAGAGATGGTACCACTCCTTACCTGGTATGAGTAATGAGTGTGCAGATCAACTGATGACATGAAACAGGTCTGTGATGGGTGTGTCTGATAACAGGACAGAGATATGAAAACGAAAATTATGATTACATGTAAAGGAGCAAGAATAATAAACGATGAATGCTCAGTGAGGCTACTGAGTCTGCTGTGACACTTACATGAATCCACCCAAGAGGAAAAAGAGATAATCTGTCTTGAACCTCAAATATTTCCTCCTCATTCAATGTTTGACACTGGACATAAAACGTTGATAATGCAAGATTGTTAATGGAAAATAGACAAAAGAATTGCACATATGAATTTGAGGGATATCACAGACAAGACATGGAACTTAGATAGAAATGCTTCTTGCATTCTAAAATATAATTTATCAGTAAATAGTGATGAATTATTACAGAACAAAATTTATCATCTGCACTATTTAGTTTATGGTTTTTGCCTCTCCATGTGTGTAGAAACAATTAGCTTTAATAAGAAAAGATAACTTAAATATATAGTAATGTCATCAGTGGAATCAAAAAGTGAGAGGAAAGCTGCAATCAACCTTAAAACAACAGAACAGAGACAGGCTATTCATAAGTTAACATGAGATTTATCTTACCGAATCAGAAGTCGACTCTTGCTTTGGGATTATTAGCGTAGTGATGTGGAAAACCTTGTTTTTCTGCAGCCACATGAAATTGAAAGGATAAGAACTGAAACACATCAAATTATTCTAATTTACTCACTCAAAAAAAAAAAAAGGACTGTTATTTTCTTACCAGTGAACCAGCAAGAACACCGCACGTTTCTAAATTTTTTTGTGTATTTGCACGAGCCAATCTCAAGAAATCGTCCATCATTTTTACTGGCTGAAAAGTAAATTAAATGACGCTAGCATCACATTCCAAAAAAATAAGGAGCATTCACCCTAAATCAACAAGAGATATAATGTGTTTCTGAACAAATATATAAGAAGGATCAGCATAGGAGCCCTACAACATGTAAATTTTGATATGAATTAGAACTTGGCATCCCATCCACAGAAGGTAGAGCTGGTCCTGGTCTTGGATCTGCCACTTTTGATGGAGGAATTGGAGCAATGTCCTGCTGCACTCGAGCAAGAACAGGAGGAGGAGCAGGTTGATTGATAATCAACTCGAAAGAATCTTCCCTTGCTTCATCAATCCACGAAGGACGTGATTCCTGAGCTGGGTGTGTCCATTCACCATCATCCAAGGACAGCACTGACTCCATTGTAGATTTAATTCCTCCTGGATCACCATCTTTTACTGCCACAAGATCATATTGTCCAGCCTGATTCATGCTATTTCCATGAATGACGCCAAATAAAGTATGTTATAAGCAGCCACAATTAGTAGGAAGAATCTTAAAAGAAGATCAAGTAAGCTTTGATCATTATTTATAATGAGAAAGAAGCAAAACATGGAAATAGATATGAAAAATAAATAAATAAAGAAGAAGATGCAGAGATAAAAGTACTAGACAAGACAGACATCTAGGGTTTACAAAAAAAACTCACCCCAAATTTTCAGCAGGGACTAAGTCAGTACTGCTTGGATATTGAACCTGCACCAATAGAAAGGTTAAATGGAGTTCTGCAAATTTCAGCAACAATAAAATTTTGAAATCAGACACCTGAAAAATTACCTTAACCTCTGTGCTGGGTCCAAGCCACTGACCCTGAAGACCATTTGGACCCAAAAATGAGTGTCTAGACAAAGTCTCTTTATTCGGGAGAGGTAGATTAAAAGATCTGCAAATTCCAGGAATTTGAGTCATAGTTCTCACATCTCCACTCTCCAAATTATGTATATACTGCATACCGCTATAAGAAATATACTCACAGCTTCTGTAACTGCTTGTCAATTTGTGTAGTATTTGTTAAAACCCGTGAATAATCATTTTTATACGGATATGAAGACTGAGATGCCATGCTAGTAGGCTGCAGGCACATGTAAAGAACAAATAAATTGAGCATATTCATAGTTTTCCAATAAAATTTAACAAAACTAGAAAAATCAAATGAAGGCAAAACAAGATAATGACTAAAATCTTCTTAAGTGTTTTACAATAAAACCAAGCCAATGACCAAATAATGAGAACCAATCCCACAAATTCATATCTATCACATATCAATTGATCATTTGTGATATCAATACCTGCCTAACATTCATACTCGGTGATTTATTGTTTACAGAAGGCCATTCTAAGGAAGGTGTCTCCAAACCATATGAAGTGCTTTCTAGGCATTCAGGTTGACGCTGTTGGGCAACTGCATGGATCTCATTAAGTTTACTCGCTAGGCGTTGGGCTTCAGGCTTCAAATTTTCAAGCTCATCCAGTACATTTAACAGTTTCTGCAATTATGACACAACAGCTAAGTCAGAACAGGTTGACATATATTGAACGTGAAAATGTCTAATAGGATTAGCATACTTCACCTTCCTATATACAATTTTCTCTTTTGGAGGAAATGCCTGGTAATCTCGATGATACGGTATAGTTTCAGACACCAAACTGCGAAATTTCAACAAGAAGGTTCAACCATCTAAATGATGTTTGCTATCAATCCCATAGAAAGAAATCATCTGATGACTTTTATGACGTACCTTGAAAATCGAAGAAGTATGACATACAAATCCAAAATGTTTTTCTCCTCCCGGTAAATACTAGCCTGAGCATTTAAAAAGTACATTAGGGAACAAAAAGTAAAAAGATAACATTTTGAACAATATAAGCTGCTAGATACTCAACATTGCCATATATGATATTCTAATTAGTTATGAATAAAGAGAAAATTTCACAATTGTTTCACTAAGCTATGCATTGGAACTGAAATCACAAAACCTATTGCTTACAGAACTGAGTTTCAAATTTCAATGTGAAATTTACCAACCAGCCTCAAGTTTGGGTTAACTGGGGAGTCTTAGAATCCAAACCCTTAAATCGCCGGTTTAAAAAACAGATAAGATAAATTTTGGCACCGTAACGCTAAATTGGAGTTTAGTAATCAAATTTAAACCGTAATTATTCTAAAATTAAGACGGCGAAAGAGAATCAAAAGACAGAGGGAAACAAAGCGGACCTGTTTGAGGAGATTATCGGCGATTCGATAGTAAAATCGGAGAGGATAGCGACTATCGACCTCGACTCTCCGAGCCAATTGATTGAGGTTGATCTTCATCTTCTCCGGCAATCAATGCCAGCAGCAGCTCTCACGGTGTCAGCAATGAAGTTTCAGGGAGGGAAGGAGATCAATGTTCTGAGCGAGAGCGTCAAGTCAAAACACTGTCGTTTGGGAAAGAGAAGCCTCTTATGTGTTTATGTCGACATGGTGAGGTACAAAATGGTTTTGGTTTTGGTTATGTGCGCTGGTGCATACGGAATTGCCGTGGACTGACCAGTAATATCATGGTTCGTGGAAGATATCCTCGCCTTTTCTCTGTCTTTTATATTTTTATTATTTTACTCCTAATTTCCTATATTGAAATCCAGTTAAACTGTTAAACATGATTTTATTTTATTTTTCTTGAGTTGAAGAAATTTTTTATGTGACGCTAACATGTAGCATGGTAACATTGTTCTAATAATCTATTTAAATTATAACACGTATATAATAATTGTATACAATAATATGTGTTATAACTTAAATGAATTTGTAATATTACTTAAGTCGACATGTTGTTTCATTAAAAATTAGTTAGATCCGTTTTTGTAATCCTTTTCATCTATAGTATATATAAATCAAACAAGGAAGAAAAGCTTTTAAAATTTTTTTTGAACATAATAGCAAAACACCACTTCAGTTTTTAAGTGATTCAAACTTTTTCAGATTGGTTTTTATATTTTTATAATTATAAAAGTTCATGAATTCAATATTGATTCATCCCAATGTGGAAGAAAACCATTCATAATTGATTTTTTTTTTTTTTTCAATAGAAGCATGCGTAAAAACTCAAAACTGGTGGAAAATTAATAATCCAGGTTTGTGGTAAACTGGTACAAGAATAGTGGCATGCATAGAGGAGTTCATTCCAGGAGTCTAGAACACTGTGAAGGCACCATTCTACTGGCTGCAGCATACTTGGACCCTCCAATGATGAGAACATATATCTATATATTTTCTTTGTAATCAACCATTTTAGTAAACATGAGCATTCTACTTTGCTATTACATATATTGACTCTGAAATTAACATTTTATTTCTGCAGCTCTCCATATGATTATTTGCTGATGATTAGTTTTACACACAAAAGTCTCATATCACATCTCTATATAATGGATATGGTAACACTATTAAGGCGGAAGTTATGACATATTATACATATCAGATCACAGTAATCCATTCCCCATAATCATGATCAACACAAACCCAATTAGAATCTGGTAGTTTGCAGCCTTGTATGCCCTGCTTTCTTCAGCTTTAATGTGCTCAGCCACATTGAAATTACCTGCACAATGCAAATCAACAAAAGATTGTATTATATATGCAACATTAGACAACAAACCAAAAGCAAAACAAAAGGTTATATAATTACCTCTATCTGAGCCAGAGCCACATCCTGCATGAATAGTATCTCTAACATCTTTTATGGTGGCCTTGTTGTAAAACAGGAAGTGGGTCAAGATGTTATCGACACAGTCGAGCACAAGGTGTGTCTCTGAGAGGCATGGACCATTGCAGAACTCATCGGTTTTCTCTGCTGGCACATTCAGATCTCCACTCTCATTCAACCTTAAAGATTCTTCACAGCTGCTGTATACCTGAAAATTAAACTTGTTATTGTGATATGTGAAGTGTTAAACACTTGAAACAATTAACAACCAAAATGGATGATATTTATATATATATATAGTACTCAAACTAAAGTTTCACTCTTACATTTTTGTCATTGAAACAAAGCAAAGCTTTGGCAACAATTTGAGCTGGGTCCTGACCTTCAGCTCCTATTTCTGGCACATCACCTTGACCTTCAGCTCCTATTTCTGGCACATCACCTATTTCAGGTGTGTCTTTCTCTGCCATGCCTGTCCAAATTTATGCAAAATATTAATTCTATTTTTATACTTTTTAGAAAAGAAACAGAAGCAGGAGGAAATATGTGTTTCTCTGTGAGATTATTACATACCTATTCTGCAGCAGAAAAGAGAGATGTAGATCAAAGCTGCAGCTAAAACTGAGAGTTGGGTTGTTGTGAATGCCATGACAGAAGCTCCTATAAACTATAGCAACTCTCTTGGAAGAGAATTTGGGTACAGGTTGGAGCAAATTATGTATACCAATGTATCATTACCAACCATAAAAATATAATGTCAGGTGTTAAATACCCAATTAAGCATATGACCCACCTGGCCTACCAAGGTACATTTCTTAAATAAATTAAATTAAAAATGAACCATCTTTTTTCATTCGGTGTGATTCACTTACACTTTGACTAATTGAACATGGTAGATTGGTAGAGATGGGATTGATAATCACCTTGAACAAACAGAAAAAACAAACTTCCGTAGATGGGTAAATGTAATGAAAGTAGAAGTTGGTGAATTTAATTGGAAAAAGGAAAACCACTTGATGAGTAAAATTTGGAGGAATGCAAAGGACTAGAAGGGAGAGAGCAGTTGGAGTGCAAGCCACCAACTTGCACTGGCTGAGGACTTTGTCCTTGAGTGTTAGAAATCAAACCTAAAAATGTTCATTTTGCTTTGGCTTCCTACTTGCACCACAAGTTAAGCTGGCGTTGCATTAATGTTTAATTTGTGGCCTAAGCAATACCATAAACAGAAGCATTACATTATACTGGTAGTTAGACACATATATGGTATTTCTCAGTTAGTTACTTTAGAGCAACGATTTCTAGTCAAATATAATATATTATATGTTATGTTGTTAAACTGTTAATCAAAAAATAATTTAAATATAACTTCACTTAATCAATAACTTAAATTAATAACCAACATATTAGATTTTACTCCCTATTCCCTAATTTGTCACCCGTTTACTTTATAGTATAAAGTTTATACCACGTTTGTTGCTTGAACATGACATAAGCAAGTAAGCAACCAAACATTATAAATTATAATGTCAAAATCCTTTCATCTTATTTCAATTGGTGTGACATATCCCATATTGCAATCCGCATTTTGTTTGTGCTGCCTTATAGTTTTTGGATTTGGATTCAGCACAAGTTGGATTCACAAAACTGACCACCAAATAGAGCTGAGCAAATTTTTTGAGAGAAAGACTAGTACTCTTATTAAAAGCTAATTGACAATTATTACATTCAACCAATTATGATGTATATATAACTTTGTCATGAACATTAATGCCCTGAACACAACAAACTAGTTTGAGTTCTTAATGAATCTACTTTGAGCTCTTAATGCATCTATGCTCCCTGCAACAACATAAACCAAAAGAATATTAGTACCATAAAAAAAACATTATCTTCCCAAACAATTCGACATATTATGTTAACCGAATCAATCTGAATAATTAAGTATGTGAAATCATGTCTAAATTTGCACTCTAACAACGTAGCATGTCAAAAGGTTTAGTAAGAGATTTATTTCTTGATCTATATCACAACATATACAACATGATGATTGCATTTGGAAAACTTACAAGGCTATCATCATCAGATGTACAAGCGGGTCTCCTTGGGGGAAGCTGCTGGTGTGGCGTTCTCTATAAGTTGTCACATTAATTGAGTTCATTATGCAAATCAAAATTACTTTAATTACCATAACAAAAAAAAAAATTTATATACTTAATTAAATAGACATTGATACTTTGTAGGTGTAGTTAAAATTTTGTACCTGTAGTTTTGGTCGCAAGGTCTCCACTGCTGCTGTTGATTTTGGACTCACCCCTGCACCTTGCTGCTCCACATTCATCAATTGAATTGTTTTATCAGAAAACAAAAAACAAAACAAAGAAAAAAACCATAGGGTGGTAGAAGAAAAGTTTTTTTTTTTTTTTTTTTTTGGGTAGGGATTAATACCTTGCATAGTGCCCAATCTGCTGAATCGAAGAAGGCACGTTCATGGTCCTAATTACACCCACAGACAGAAGAAATTAATAGTTTTTGTTTAGTACATTCTCCTGGAATACAACACAAATCTGATTGAAGTTTTTGAAATTATAATCTAATTTACCTTTGAAATCAAAGGCTTCTTCTTTGGCACAAGTCCTCCATATTTCTCAGCAGCTGTGGATGCCTTTAATTAAACCGAAAAAGCAAAATTCTGTAGTTAACAGCCTAAAGTTGTTTTGCATTTTTCTTTCTAAAAGCAAAAATGGTATGGGTGGTTTAAAAATAAAATAGGGTGGTCTTTTTAGAATTTCTTAGAGTGTACACACATGTAAAGGCACGTGATTAGAGAAATAGATATAAAAAATATATACACATAATGGTTGGTAAGAATATAAATACAAATATATATCCCCATAATAGGTAAATTTTTATTTTTATTTTTGTGATTTCATTCCATCTAAAGAAACTCTAATGTTCATGCCATTCAGCCCATTCTAAATTTTTTGTTACGAAATTTACAGACAAGTCCATGGGCCACAGTTTGGTTGTTGAGAGATCCATTGGCCTCATTTTGGGCTAAGCAGAAAAGTCCACATAACAGCCGCTTGATTGAGCAACTAGCTGAGGAGGCATGGTACTCTACAGTTTTGTCTTCTCTACCGTACCCTATCCGCTGCCGACATTTTGGAAAAACTGACGTCGTAGTACATCGATGCTAAAACACATTCTCTGACGTGTCAAATTACTAGCCGTTGATCAATTTCTCTATCCTATTATGCATCCACCACACAAGTCCAAATTGCATTTTGGGCCCAAGAGGGTAAGAAATATGGTATACGACTTTGGGGTATATTAAATGGTAGCATAATTATTTTTTGTTTGACTAAGAAAGAGAATTATTTGGTGTTACATAGAATTAATACAAAATCTGCCAACAAATGAATTTAATTAAAACAAAGTAGGGTGCTGGCAAGTGTACGTGGAATGCGTGGAGCGTAGTAACAATAGTTAGATATGTCAGTTTTGTTTCTTTTACCAAATATTCAAACTCGATATATTTTTCAAAAGTGAAACGTGTGAAGTTTATGTCATCATGCACTAAATTTTTTTATGTTTAAAGTTTAAACTCTTTGGCTGTTACACAATCCATCCTATGTGATTTTTCAGCTAAAAAAAATTAATAATAAACCTATGTGATTTTCTTAATGCCTTTTTTTTTTCCTTAGTCTAAACTCTAAACTCAATATTTTAACAAACAAGAAATAAGAGGAAAAATAAGAGTAATATATAGGAGGATTAATATATACCTCATGCTCTTGGGCAGAGAAATAGTCTTGGCCTCTGTTGCAATCCGCCATCTTAGCTCTCCTGCAAAATAGATCATTCACTCTATTAATCAATCATGGAATTAGAAGAAACAAAGAAGGAAAACAAAAATTTAAAACCAAAATGACAATTTGGACATGAAAATAGAGAGTAGGGAGGAGAGAGAGAGAGAGCTAACAAGAACAATGCAGCAAATTGCAGAAATGAAATGGGTGTAGGAATACCCTAACAATCTCATAGTATATAAGGGCCACTCACAACCACAAGCCATAAATCCCAAAAAGGGGAAAAAGTAAAGTAAAGGTAAAAGAAACAATTAGAGAAAGATAGAGGGGATCTTGGCATTACCTTGTGGAAGAGCAAAGTGAGAGATGCAACAGAGAAATGAGGACAAGTTGTGAAAAGAACCCAAAGGGAAAGAGAGAAAGAGAGAGAGAGAGAGAGAAAGAGATGAAGAATGGGGGTTGAGTGAGAGGGTAAGATAAGAATGTATTTGTATTTATATCTCTAAATCAATGAATCTTTAGCATTTTGGTTTAGGAAGATGTATTATTGTATATGATGGAGAAAGGTCAAGCCCCAAAAAGATAAATAAAAACTTAATTTGATATAGTAGGTAGATAAAATTTGGAAGCTATATCTCTTTAATAAAACCCTGTAATATAGCTGCAGCCTGCAGTTGAGAGTAAGGTTCAGGAATAGTGAACAAATTCTAACGGGGTTAGGAGGACTTTGAGATTTTAGGTTCATCTCTCATTTGACATTTTAAAAAAATAAAGAAAAAGAAATATTATTAGGGAGATTAAATATTTAGTAATTAACCATCATAAAATATAAAATATAAGTAAAGATTTAATTAGAAGTGGTGGATAACTGTTGGTTTTGGGCTTGTTGGGATATCACCATCGATTGGTCCATTTCAAACACACAAAGTGCATTATCACACGTGCAAATCATCTACTCGTTTTTCTTTTTTTTTTGCACCATGGTTCAAATCATCTACTTAACTCACCGACAATCATTGAACCACTCTTCCGTAAAATTGTGCATTTTTGTTTTGCCCATTTCTCTCTTTTATGGCAATTATTATTCACAAAGTCAATTAACATAACATTTGAGGAACAAAATAAGCACAGCTTGGGATATATATTGTGTTGGAGATACTAGAGGTTTTAAGTTGGAATTTCCTTCTCACAATAACATATAAAAAATGCAAATATTTACATTCTAAAGCTAATATTTTATTATTTTTAAAGCGGTTATACAAAAAGATAAAGCTTCAAGTAGGAATGTCTTTACTTAAAAAAAGTAAGAACCGAACCTACAATTCATTGATCAAAATTGTCAATATTTAGGACATCATTAAAATATTATTCCTATAAAAAACCAGCCAAATCGAAAATTATTTAGAGAGTTTATTAATGTCAACATTTTTATAATTTTTTCTGATGCATTATGTTTGTCTGCATAATTTAGATGATTAAATAATTACCAATTTGACTGATTTTTTAAAAAGACAACTATTGAGAAGGGACCTAAAAGATGGACCGTTTCAATTATTAAATTTTATTAGTTGGTAGTTGGTGGTACTTGGAGAGAATGTTATTATTATTTTTTTGTATATAGATTATAAAGTATAAATCTTGACAATATATATTTCATTAAAGAATCTCTCATTTATGGAGTGATTTTAATGATATCAAATATATAATATACATTTTGATAATGTATATTTATGGCAGCTCTCAGCCTCTCATACATGTGCTTCCATGTTTTAATTTCCCATATGTAACCAACAAATCACATCCAAAACAATAATTTAAAAGATACAATCGGTATTAAAAATACAATATGATTGTCAAAATAAATGACAAACATAATATATATATATATATGTGTATTGGCCACATCAGTTGGTGGTGTGTTGAAAATTTCATAAAAGTTTTGATGCATTGTGTTATCAATGTCATTATAAATTTACTTAAGCAAGCCAAAATATCCTCAATACTTTACGGTTTTCTCAATTTTTGGCAGGAAAACTATTACATTACCATAACTGTTTGAAGTTGAAGCTAATGGCTTTAATTTCTTAAAAGGAAGAGAAAAAGATACGTGTACCTAATTTCTTTTTCATTATAGCTACCCTACCTTGAACTTCAAGCCACTGCCCACTAATCTATAACAACATGTTTGCCTCTAATTAAACTTGAAACTTGCATGTGGGAGAGCCTTCCACCATTTTAGATCACAAATCACACCAAACACATTTTAGATAGCAATAATTAAATCAACTTATCAATAATACTATATTAAAAATACCAACAAAAAAAATAAAATTTTGTTCACCAAATTAATGAGATAATTTGATAAAAATTGATATTATTAATAAACTCACAATATCTTAATGATGGTAAATTAATAAGATACAAAATAATAATTTATTAAACCTTACGGTTCATCCATTAATCGATAGTCTCTCTTTCACTTGTATAGTACATAGAACATTTTTTTTTCTCCTATGAAAAAGGAAAACAAGGAAGTAAATACTATGTGACTATCAAAGTTTTTTTTAAATAGTTCTTAAGATTTAATATCTCCTAAATTGGCTTCAATGGAGATCTGATGCTTGAGGTCTCCAATTTGAAGCTTATGCTCACCCAATGGAATTCTTCGAATCCCAAATTGGTCAACTACACTAAGGTGCTTGCATACATGAACATCAATCTTGACCCGTTGCTGAGACCCGGCCACTATATGGACTTTGTGAAAGCCCAATAACTGCTTGCTTATGGCCCATTTCCCAGCAGGTGGGGTTGAGAATACTAAAAGGGTGTGAGTCCCATCCATTTTTCCAGTGTTTTTCACATCAACATGGACACCCATTGAAAGTGAATCGCAGTTGGTGTGGCTGACTCTCACTGCATTGGTCACCATGGTTGAGTTTGTGGTGGCTCTTAGGCTGCTAAGAGGCACAGAGACCAATGTGGGTACTTGGGCTGGTGTGTGGGCAAAGGTGGTGTAGCTTAACCCGAGCCCAAAGGGAAAAACCACCGGACCTTTGTAGAACCGGTACGTTCTACCCGGGTAGCCTCTTGCCGGGTTGGCTCTCATGGCCATGTTTGTCATTGGCACCTTGGATAGATAGTTCTGGGGGTACCATGTCATGGGAAGCTTTCCTCCTGTACAAGAATAAATTTTCGGTTACATTGGAAGAGATCGAACTATTAATTAAAAGAAATATGGTTAATTAGATGCACTAATTACCTGGATTTGTAGTACCAAACAAAACATCAGCAATGGCAGTACCTCCAGCTTGGCCAGGATACCCAACCCAAATAATGGCCCCAATATGTGGGTCATTCTTTGCAAATGTCACATCAATTGGGCCACCAGACATCAAGACCAATATGGTTGGGCCTCTGGAGGCCCGAGCCACTCTGGACACGAGCTCTTGCTGGTGTCCGGGCAAGAGCAGGCTCGTCCTGTCTCTGAATTCTGCTTCAATGGACTGGTCCAAGCCCATTACTAAGACGGTCGCATCAGCCTGCCTTGCTGCAGCCTCAGCAGCACCAAATAGTTGGTTGCTAGCGCAAGCAACACCTGGGCAACCATGCTGTAGAATGGTCCTTGTGTACCTCGCAATTCCTTGGACGGGTGTAGTGTAACCGCATGCAACACCTTTACAATAATATGTTAAGGTTTTAATTATATTGTAGACCAAATTTCTAATAAAGATAATTATTATTTACCGGCATAATTTCCTATCATTGTGACGGTAACGTCAGAATTGGGCCCAATCACTGCTACTGTACGGTGACGTCTAGTGTTGAGAGGCAGTGAATGCCCTCGGTTTTGAAGCAGAACAATGCCTTGCCTAGCAGCCTCAAGGGCCAACTGATTGTGGGCTTGAGTGCACACATCTCTTGGGCCCAGGTGACCAAATTGTTGGGCTGATGGTTCGCCGTCAAACATGCCCAATCTCATCTGAACCGTGAGCGTGTTAGCTAAGGCATTATCCACATCAACCTGAGCAACCAGGCCCCTCTTTACTGCAGCCTCTGTATGGATTGCGAGGAATGGCCCACAGTCCAAGTCCAGGCCTGCTTTGATTGCGTCTGCTGCTGCTTCTTCTGGTGTCTTGGTGTAATGTTGGTCATCATATAGAACACCCACTGAGTCACAGTCCGAGACTATGTACCTATTTGGGTCCATACATAAAGCAAAATGTTAATTAGAAAGAGACAAAAAAACACAGAGAAGCTCAAGTGACATTTGAGTGTGTGACCAATATTCGTAGATATACATGGACGAATGGGACTCACCCATTGAGGCCCCATTGGCCACGAATTGTGTTCTTAAGGAGATCAGGGTCAGCACAAGTAGGTCTTCCATTGACCTGATTGTAGGAGCACATAACACTAGCAACATTCCCCTCCTTCACACATGCTTTGAAAGGCACGTCATATGTGTCTGCCAAATCCTGCTTGCTAACCTGCACATATAAACAGTTAATTTATTGTCAATGTTTGAATGTGTACGTAGTGTCAAATTAATAGTTTTACGTGAACACGAGGTTTTAGATATATGATAAGATCGAAAAAATCAATGACAGTGAATTTTTGTTACCAGAGCATTGAAATGGAAGCGATCGACGCCATTCCAGTTATCAAGATCATAGGCTGTGTAATGTTTGCAGCATGCAGCAACCTTGAGGCGATTTCTAGCTCCACCACCTTGGAGGCCCTTGACATATTTAGCAGCATACATAGCAGCCAACACAGGGTCTTCACCAGGAGTCTCTTGGCCTCGTCCCCATCTTGGGTCACGAAATATGTTCACATTTGGGCTCCAATATGTCAAACCAGCCATGCCTCCATTGTACATTGCTCTTGCTTCATCAGACACCACCTGCACAACACCACATACAGTAGTACCCAATTCAAAATTTCGTAATTAATAAACTAGTTCATTAATTCTCATAACTTAATTTTCCTTCACCTTTTGTTTTTCTCTTGTAATAAAAGAAAGTGAGTAGAAACCATTATTGAGACATCTATTTTCCATAAAACGAAAATTTAGAGTGGTCCAATATTTCGTACATGTAATATTATTGGGTGTTTATACACTATAAGTCTATAATACTATAAAGACCCATAACAATTTAAGAGGCTTAATTGACATCACATGGGACCCAATTAAGTGAAGTTTGCACCAAATTAGTAATTGCAACTTGACAAGTTGGACTCATAGTGAAAACAGCAGTGTGTTGTGTACTCATGGATGTCAGAGTCATTTTGGGGTACGATTGGCTACCTAATTAAATTAATTTGTAATGTAATAGTTGCTGAGATGACTCATAATTAATTAACAACTTTCGGCCAATTGCGACTAGCGTCGTTATATATAATTTTTTTGTTTGTAATAATTGTCGTTAATTTAATTATATATAATTTGAAGCATCTTCTATGCGTGTGTGTGTAACTGTGTATGTGTACATTTAATGGCCGGACAACAATTTTCAGAAACAACAATCACAATAATTACCTCTTAAACTCGTCGTTGGTTTTGTTGTTAATGGTATACAATTATGATAAATCATGTCATTATCATTGCCGTTATGCCAAACATCATGAAACGAATGTTGATTTCAGAGATGTAATCTAGTGTGTTTGTTTGGGCTCTTCGGTCCCCTTTTCTTACCAAAATATATATATATTGAATTTAGGTAGTTCACGGAATTTCCATTGCATGTCCCATATGATGCTAAGTACCCATGCAAAGTGCACTTTTACCTTTTCATGCTTTTTAAATCTTGTTTTATTCTACATATTATGACATGAGACGTACTATATTTTTAGACTGTAAATTAAATTTGTTAATTAGATAAAATCATATATGCTTGTGTGTGATGGTGTGATATTCATGTGTTAGACAAAATAATATTCCACGTACCTGATCGAAAACAGATGATTACTGTATCAGTACCATTAATTAAGTTAATACTAAAGTATAACAGATATGACAATTGGTCACATGGTTAGGATATGGGAATACGCCACAGGTCCAAAATGATGGTGAATATATTTAAAAAATTAACTTTGTTCTAAATTTCTAATTCTAAATTTGACTGATCAGAAAAACAAAGTAAAAATGAAGAAAAATACTGACCCGTCCGATCTCCTGCCAGAGAGACTGGTTGAAGGAAGCGGCGGTGGTGATGACCTGAGGGAAGCTGGTGGCGCCAGGGAAGGCCCCACCGAACTTGGTACCGGGGCCCACATTGGAGACCCCATGAAGAGCCTCAGACCACCATTCGTAGCCCTGAATGCCAAGCCTAGGCAGAGCCCCCGCATTGTTCACAAGCAGCCTGATCTTCTCCTGCAATGTCAGCCGTCCGATGAGGTCCCTCACCCTCACGTGGATCGGCACGTTCACCCTGCAGAACCTGAGCCCTCTGGTCAACGGGCTCCGAGGGTCACAAGCGAAGGGTGCTCGAGCTTGGACTCCTCCAATGGTGCATAGAAGGAGGGCGAGGAGAAGTGAGAGTAGAAGAGAATGGTTATTGGGCTTTTTTTTTTGTGTCATGTTGAAAACGAAATAGAGGGTTTTCTTTTGTTTGGTTTGGTCTCTGGTTTTTTGGGTACATGGGTTTATATAGAGTGAGAAAGCTAGGTAGCTAGCTAGGTTGCGTTTAGAGGATGGTGTGATGTGAGAGGAGTTTTCATGATTGAGTTTCCACGTAGATTTCGTTGTTATAACTTTGAAGCTAACCAAACAGAAAATAAGATGAGAAAAAAAGGAGGAAGAGAAAGAGATAGATACTAGATACTAGAAAGAGAGTAGAGAGAGAGCAAGTGGTGGATGAGTGTGTCAGTGTAACACGCAGTTGGCACTGGGGTGGTCACTTGGGCTATAAGGATAGAGCCAGTAAAAAAGTATATCGGCCATAACCAATATTGTAGAAAAATGGCAAAGCATGATAGTAAATATGGGTCATGAAATTGAGAATATATGTGTGGGATGTCACGGACCAGAGAATCTCTTTCACTTTTGGTACATATAGCAGTGTAATGCGGGTGCTTTTGTTATACCATGTTTCTTCTTTCTCTAATAGTCTATGTTTTTAGAATCTAATGACTTTATAACAACGTTAATTACATTATCTAACAAAATATCACATGAATTAGGGAGTACCTAACCAAATTTTCAACAAAAACACGTGTATATATGATTTGCAATAGAAACTAACAAATATCAGTATGAAATTTTATATTTGGGGGTAAAATTAATGCTTTAGGGGAAAGTGATTAAAAAAAGACAAAAAGTTTGTCTGTGAAAGACTGCAATATTATTATATATTGTCTGAGAAAGGTTTCTATATATGTTAATGTGAAAATAATGCAGTGTTTAATCTCTGTCATGCATTGATCGATCCAATTGGAAACTGACTATTAATTGCTAATAAATATTTGATCCCCAATTGGAGCACAAGTTTTTTCATACGCTCGTGACTTTACTTGCAACTGCCGCAGACTACTTGACCTAAAAAAGTCAATCTATCTCGTGACTATGGTTCCTAGTTTCTACACTATGACACAAAAACATTTGTCTTCTTGCATCTTTTATTTAGTTCTTGTGAGTTTGAGATGGCTTATACATATATCGATGCTTCTTGCTAATTAACCCAGTACATGATTCCATATATACATACAATTTTCTGCGTAGGACGTTGGTTCTTTTAGTTTTATGTACTTATAGTACGTTGGTTTTTTAGTTATAGAACAGATGTGTATATTTATTAATTTTTTTAATTTTTTAATTAAAGAATAGATGTATAAAAAATATTTTTTTTATTTTAGATGAAATATTATTGTGTGTAACAACCGTAATACCACATGTCATAATATCGTGGTATTACCAATTTCCTTATAATACGTGTACAATTATTTTACAAGTTAATAATTTAAATAAATCGATAATACCATATCATCATGCCCCATTCAAATACAATAATTTTGTCAGCTTGGACACTAGGGCCCGTTTGGATAGGGGGTGATTTGGATTTAGATTTGGATTTGTGTTCTCCAAATTCAAATCCACCTATTTGGAATAATTTAAAGGAGTGTATTTGGATTTGGCCCAAATCCAAGATGGATTTGAGAGGGCTAAATCCATGAATTTCAAATACCTTCTCCAACTAGGTATTTGAAATCCTACCATCCCACCCTCTCTCTCTCTCTCCCTCACCTTCGGCCACAATTGCCGGCAACCACCGCCGGCCACCCTTCGGTGACTTTCCGGCTTTTTTTCCGACCACCTCTAGCAATTTTCCG
>QANT01007006.1:65000-104062 GCA_003254885.1 Purshia tridentata | reverse complement strand
TGAGTGAAGCGAAGGGACTATCCACCGATAGGCACGAGAGGAGTTCCTTCCAGGAGAGCATGTAATTGAAGAAAATCAAAACCATACCAGGCTATGGGTGCAATCATTACATATGACTTGGCTATCGGCCTGGCCTTTTGTTTGACTTTTTCGAAAAGCTTGGCTAACAGCCTTCTTTTCCTAAATATTGGCTAGCTCAGATAAACATTCCAGCTATTCAAAGAAGGCGGTCCTGAGCGGATGATCTTCGGATTCCATAAGTCCGGCGGCTATTCAAATAGATCCACTTCCTACCCGCCCGCAACCCTTCTTGGGAATGGAATCCTATCGACTGGGTACTTTTAGACCAAAAAGATTTGGGCAACTTTCACTGTGCGAGGGCTTTGGTCTGCTTCCTTCTTTTATTTTGAATCACAGGAAATGAAAAAATCTCGAACTGGGCCTGACTATTCAGTTGAAGTGAGAGTTGGTTCAACTATCGAGGATAGGAATTTTTAGGAATTTATTCAAGACTGCCGTCTTTGCTAGTAAGTGAGGCAATCGATCGGAACGCTAACGGCGAGGTGCCAACTAACCTTTGTCCCTGTCCCTCAATCAATCAATGGGGCAAGTCGCGGCATGTCTTCTTTCTTTCAAGCAAGACGAGTTAGCTCCTTTCTCTGAAAGATGAGGAGAACAACTTTAAAGGGTTGAACCTGGCCTGCCTACTTACAAGGCGTTAGACGCCCTTAAGGAGGCCTTTAGTAAATCTGGAGTGTTCCCTAGCTCCCTAGCTTGATTCTTTCTTTGCTTCCGTCGCTCAGTGCATCCGCACCACCGCACTACCGCCCCTGACAAACTTTCTGTCTAACTGTCTATCTATCTATCTTGCTCGGTGTGCTCGTTACTCGGTAAGCTCGGCAAGCAAGTAAGTAATTAGTCCTCTTCGTTTAGTTTCTAAGCTAGGCGACCGGGATTTTGTTTAGTTAGTAAGGGAGTAGGCAGGGGGTGGGAATAGATTGTAGTGAATTGTGGGAGTTTCTAAGGCTTCTCAAAGTAAAATCTTTCTAAGGATGAGGACGGTAGTTCGGGAGTTCGCTCGAAAGAGGGGGGATCTTTCGATCACTCTGTTAGATCCAAGGCACGTCTTCATCAAGCTCTCGAACAAAGAAGATATGCACCAAAAAACAAAGAGAAGTTTTTGATTGAGGGATTGATGTTTAGGGTTTTCTGCTGGAGCCATGATTTCCGTCTCCGCAATGGTGATCCAATGCATGCGCCTATTTGGGTCTCGCGACCCCATCTGCCTATTGTCTTCTTCTTTGAGTTTCGCCTGTTTTCTATCGTCTCTACTTTCGGAATTGGCCTGACCCTTGATGGTCCTACGAAGCTTGTCTCACGCCCGCGTGTAGAAATCGGTCTTCTCAAGGTAGTGAGAACAAGCTCGACCATAGGGAGAGGTAGTTTACTTGCTTACTTGTTAGAGTAAGGAAAACCTCCCAAATCGTGTTTTGATTGGATCTACTGTGTATGGATCACTAGCAAGAAATCGTTTCTTTTTGAATACCTAAGCTAAGTTCTGCACGCATTGCAGACGACAAGGTCATGCCCGTCACGAATGCAAAGTGGCGAATAAGGAACCTGGTGTCAACCCGTCACCGAGAATGGCCTATGTTCCAAGAACCAATGCTACCAATACGGTCAGCACCAACCACTGAAGTTAGCCTTCGTGATTCAGATGTTGCTGCTGCTGACATGCAAACCATTGAAGATGGTCCTCGGGGCAAAGAGCTTGAACCAGATAACAATCCCCAAGCTCCTGTTCTTCAACAACCGGAGCCTCCGAACAAGGCAAACAAATGGCAGCACCTGGGCAAGAGCGCGACTACTAGGGCACAATCCAAACTTGGGGCTAAGCCCCACCCTTAAAAAATTTCCACAATTGCAATTGTTTGGAATGCAAGGGGCGTCAGCAATGGCCTCACGCGTAGGCGTCTCGACGATCTTGCTCAGACCGGGCTTTAGTCTTTGGTTGTCATCCTGGAACCAATGGTTAGAAGGGCCAACTATGTATCAAAATTGAAGTGGAGATTGCGTATGGATGGATGAATGTCGAACATCTCGCTCGGATGAATCCCCTGCCAATATTTGGGTCTTTTTGAGAGAAGATATCCTTGACCTGTCCATGATTGAAGCCAATGCCCAATTCATTTCTACCAATGCAAAGATCAAATCTTAAAATGCTAAAGGTGCTCTCCTTACGTACGCCTCCTTTTCGTTCTACTTAGGTGGAGCAATCCCAGAATATAAAAGAGGTTTTTATTCCTTACTCTTTAAAGTAAGCAAGTAAACTACCTGTGTAGACACCTCAACGAACTCATGTGGACACTCCTCAGCCCTCAAATACACATTAAGATGTTGACCCGTTTTTCTTTTCTTTGCTGATTCCTCTCAATGAAATTTGCCATGTTGCACTAAGTTACTTACGGATGTATGCATGCAATCCGGGAACACTTTGGGGTGAACACCCATCCGAACAAGTAGGGTCAATAGTTCAGCATTTAGGCCGTAACATTTAGCAACAAAAAAATCTTTAACCCAACAAGTGCTCTCCGAACCAAGCTAGATAGTCTCCTATCACTAGGCTCACCAACCAACCTGGACTTTGATTCTTATTATTCCTACCGGATATCAAAACCATATGGATTGTTTCCAGCCATGAGTTCCCATATGACATGACATAAGCGCTCTTGGGTGGGCTGGGCCATTCCATCAAATCTTTGAGAAGGTAGCTTGCTTACTTAGTGCTTGCGCTAAGGAGAGGTAGTTTACTTGCTTAGTGCTTGCTTGCGCTAAGGGGCCCAATCTCGTATTTGATGGTCGGCGTGGCGATAGGCTTCGCTTCTACGACTGCCTCCCCAGCCGTTGCAAACGCTGAGCGAGAACGGTAAGGGGCGCACAAACAATGTCGTTGCGCGGGGATGCGATTCGCCAAGCTGGGGCAAACAAAGCCGTCCGGCCCCCTACCGGATTAGGAATGCGAAGGCTTCTCCTTTTTTCTCATTTGATTTTGTTTGAGGCTAGAGAATGAAATGCAGAAATAGGGGAAGGGTTCCAAACCCATTTTTTGGTTTAAGGGCTGCTCGCCCTACCGAAGTACCAAAGGCTTTCGAGGCTTACACCTTCCTATTACACGACCTAAAAAAAGGCTTTCAGTAGCGCCCTTAGAATCTAAGCCTTTTGAAGCGCCAGTAGTTGTAGCTGTGGGTAGAACTTTCGTTCTTATCGCTCTGGGTTTCGATCTATATGACCTCCGGGCGGTACAAAGTACACCTCTTCCGTAGAGGCAGGTAGTAACCTAACCTTTAAGAGTCTGTTCAAGGGGAAAAAAGCACTGCCCTTTTCCTTCGCTACTAGGAGAGTCAGCAACTTCTATTAGCGCCGGACCTTGAGTCGAATTGATCGTGTCATGTGCAACGTCCATCAATGATGGTTCATTAATGTCCATTGATTTAGACTCCTTCCCCCTTCCCAACTACGAATAAGATCGAGAGGAGCCCGAAAGCCCCCAAACCAAGAACGGAAACGGAAGCCTTTCGATTCACTCCCCATTCTCTCTTAAATAAAGCTCGCCCTCGAGCCCTGGGCAGGTCGGCCGGGTCTTTCTGTTCTGTTACCGCCACGAGAAAGACGCACAGAAGAGGTATGCCCAGCGCGCGGAGGATCCGTTGAGAGTTGTCTCGGTAGGGAACTGTACGATCTTTTCCCCTATTGTATTGAATGAATAAAAAAAGAGGTCAGTGCTACGGCCCCCTATTCTTTGATCCAATATTGACCGGGGACGAGCCCCGACTTACATAGGTCCTTAGCGCAAGCACTAAGTAAGCAAGCTACCTTGCTTTGACCTCCCGTAGTGGTCCTTGCTTTTAATAAAGTGGAGCGGGGAAAATTTCTCGTACTTGCTCAGTGTGCTCCCCTTTCGTCGAGTGCCCCGCCCGGTTCACTGGGCTGTTGGCCTACCAAGCACTTGCCCGCAGCTCCTGCCGCCCGGCGGAGCGCTCGTTCTCCTTACTGTTCTCTCCGCTGGGGCCCCCTCCCATTGCTCTAGCCATAAGCTATGGCAGCTCCAGCTCGCAACCACGGGGGCCCGCCCTGCGAGGCCAGGGTGGGCTCAGCGGTCAGGTTAGCCCCCATTCGAATTACGTTAGGGGGTCTTTCGCTTTTGCCAGATCTAGAGAGATACTACGAGTCCTCCGTCCCAGATTCCATCGCCGCGGCCATGCCATCTGGTTCACCGGTACTACCAAAAAGTCTCATGCTTACGTTACTGTTATTGATGGTTTTATTATCTTGGACCACGAAGACCCCGGTCGTGCTTCTGGTTTCCATTCCCATCATCATATTGATGATAAATCTCCTCGTGCTCTGCCATAAGAACTTGGAGTCCGTATCATGGTGAAGGTAAGGTAACGCTGTGATTCTTGCTCAAAAAACAGACCGAACGCGTTCGAGTTATTGGCTCGTCCAACCCGGCAGCATTCATGAATCGCTCGTTCAACTGTCCTTCGGAGACACGGTCGAGAAGTACCATGCATGGTTGCCCCCCGTCCTTTCTTTATCTCGGTCCCAAGATACGGCTCAGCCAAAAAACGTGAGCGCCCCTGCGCGAGCCTTATTTTATTAGTAAAGTCAAGCTTTGGCTCTCTAAAGACTAAAGAAATGGATCAAAAAAAGGGGGGACTTCCGCAACGGGCTATGCCACCCAAACCAACTGAGGGAAGTCGCATCCGTCCCATCGCAAGCACCTACAATGTCATGATCACATTGGGTTACCCTTTTTTCTTTGGTAGTTCAACGGACGGTCGCCCCTCCAACAAGAAAAGGTATAAATATGGAAACTTCTCTGCCATTTGGATCGGAGAATTTATGGAGGAAATCGGGTTTTAAATTTCCAGAAACCAAACGATTATATAGCCAAAGGGAATACGCCGCGCCTAAAATCATCCCAAGCGCTGCTAATGTGGCTACTAAGCTATTTCTTTGGAAAGCTCCTACTAAGATGGGAAATTCCCCGATAAAGCTGCTAGTACCAGGTGAACTCATATTGGCCAAAGTGGAAGAGAAGGAAATGGTAGAGAGATTCGGCATGGTGCTCACTGAACCTCCGTAATATCTAACAAGTCGAGTCTTATGTCGGTCATATAGAACACCAACACATAGAAAAAGGGCTGAAGGAACCAGTCCATGACTTAACATCGGTAGAATGCTACCTCCAATTCCCTGTATGTTCGATAGAGCCAAAGATTCCCCCCCACTGATCGGAGTACGCCGATTACCCCCCGAACCGTACAAGATAGTTACCACCTATCATACGGCTTTCTAACTTCACTTCTTTTTCTAGTCGTTCCGCTCTGTCGATCGATGGTAGTATAAGAGATCTGTAACTCCCCGAAATTTAAAAAATAATGGTTCCTGCTTCCTACCCATAGTTAGCATGTATCTCCCCGGGTCATACTTGAGTATCACATCGTAGACCCCCACCCCAACTCTATCTTCCTTATCAGTGAACCGGAAATAGTGCATAGGTACTCTTCAATGCAGCGGGGACGAGACGACGTGACATACTACGATCACGTACAGAAGTGCTGCCCTTCGGCTCGGCAATATGGAACCTCTCAACAGCTCCCGTTCCTTTATGAGGTCCTATCGGGATAGGTAGGCCCAATCCTTTCCCCTCCCCCTCCCTCCATAAGACCCTATTTATCTTTCCCCCTCGAGAAAGAGAAAGAAGAGAAGAAAGAAAGGAGTGATTCTCTTCTTTCATGTGAACGGCCCTTTCTTGTATCGAAAGGTTTTTCGTGCTATACACCACGTTGAGAAAGACCAGCCTCCTATGTACCGTACCATTTTTTTACCTCGAAAGGGAGGTCCTCCTTATGATGCTACGGACGGCTGTCCGAAGTGCAAGGGGTAAACTCGGACTCGGATAGGATTGTGCGCGCCGGGCCCTTTGGGTGTCATATTTTGGCCGAGTTTACCGTACCTCCGGCCCTTATGTTACGCGACCGTAATATTTTGTTACGTTCCACCGCTGTTACGCCAGAAATAAAAGGTTCCACACGAGCTCCCGTTCTGCGGCGTGGCGGCAGGACCGATAGGGGATTGGCTCCGGATGTAGATAGGGTTAAATCTGCAGGGGTCATGCAAATACATAGGCCCCTTCCCTTCCCTTCTCTTTTGGATGAATGAGGCGGTTTAGAAGGCGCTTTCCGATCTACGGTCCCTCGGAGCGAGGGGTTAGGCAGGTAGTATGGGCCCTCTGACTTCCAGCTATGTGCTGTGCGGCTCCCGCGAAGCGAATGAAGGGAAGCTCGAAGAGCTTACGGGTGAGCTTACGCTTACTCTCAGCCTCTTTGATTGGTAGGCGGGCGGCCTAAGCCCCCTACTTAAGATTACATTCATAAGGGGAATTTTATGTTGTCGTGACGCTTTTGTTAGGCCGACTACTCTACTATAGGCTACTTCTAGCTTCTATAGTGGCCCTTCCATTTTTGTGTAGTTGTAGTTTGTATTGGTACTGAATGAACATATCAAACAAAGGCGAGCAGTATAAGCCCTTCTCCGGCCTGGGAAAAGCAGCGAACTCTAGAAGCTAGGGCGTTGTTCACCTTTGGACACGAACACTATTCCGTTCTCAGCGGAAACCCGCCTTAGAGATTGAACGTCGACTTATCTTATTGCCGTTCAATCTAAGACAGCGCTGATAGCTTGTAGTGAACAGCCCCCTTATGAAACCAACCGAAAGCAGCCTTTGGTACTTAAGTAGTTAAGGTTCGGAACCCTTGCAACTATGATAGAAAGCCGTTTGCTTGTTGCCAAACCCTTCGCCTTTCTTTTGAATCAAAGTACGTCGCGACTGTTGTATTTTAGTCGGTCGGGGGGCTTATACGACAGCTCCGCTTCCTCGTCTTGCTTCTGGCAAAGCTTCTACTTTGCTTGCTTCTCTCGCGCTTGCTTGCGCGAAGGCTTAAAGTCCTTTTCGCTAGGTCCAAAAGCTTCCGTCAAAGCGAAAGATCTGATCCAACAGAAATCCCGCATATTGAGCGCAGCTGATATGCGGCTACAGCTAGGCGATCATATCATGCCATAATAAAATTTGATATGTATAAAGAGATCCCCTAGATATGCAGATAGAATAGATATTCATGGATAGACAGACATTCCATTGATTCTTAGTTTTGGGGCTGAAAAAGCTCGTCGATCCAAATGAATCATTCTTCTGGTCTCTATTCGCCCCCCGCCCCGAAACTGACCCACAGCACAGCGCCCATTCGCTTCGCGCGCGGGAAGGCAACGAAGTTCAGTTCATGAGACCGCGGCGGAGTGGAGCAGCCGCGACACGAAGTTCCTTACCTTAGCTGGATCTCGCTGGTGCCACCTAAACGGTAGGTAGGCGACGGATGTGTGACGTTTGGAGTTGTCGTTCGTGCACCTGTCCCCAATGGAAGAATGAGTGATCCGTTCCCCTGCAGATCATGGCTTTACCACTCGGTCCCCGATGGCCAGCGGGGGATTCGGTATAGCAGCTCACGTTTGTTTGCGCTGCGCGTTCCGCTGGACTGGACACGTGTTAGCTGTAGGAAGTATGGTTCCGAAAGTGACTTCGGTTTGCCAGTTCAGGCTCAACTCCTCGCTTTACGTTAGCGGACCTACAGGTCGGGCCGGGGCTCTGCGCTCTTTCTTTCTGTGTGGGACGATGCCGGGGAGAGAAGGGAATGCGTCGAGGCGGCGAACAACAACACAACTACATTTTGGCTTTTCCCTCCATGAGATGAGCCCAGTGCATTGGACCGATGGATAAGAGAACTGACTGAGCTGGCCTAAAAAGCGCTTGGGCGTTCTACGTACGATGTAGTAGACTCCATCAGATACATATCGATGTCTTTCTGATGGATCAAGAATAGATGGTTGTCTCATCAATAGATAGAAATAGGAGATTTCCCCTTATTATTGATGGATTCCCTCTCTATCCATTCCTACTCTTTCGATCTATCAGAACAGATCGGGCTATCTATCAATCGATTTGAAAATAGCACGTTCATATCGCTTTTCGTTCATTTCCGCCACGCCAACATAGCCGCCATAATAAGAAGCAGGCGAAGCAGCTAGAAGCGAGCGCTTCTAGCCCTTGAATTCTTATTCACGAATGAATTGGGAAAGCCAACAGAAAGATGCGATTCTGACTTCGTAGAGCCGGTGCTGCTGTTGCCTGCGCGTAGGGCCGTCCCCCACTCCCGCCCCGGGGCGCTAAGGGGCTTTTGTTTTTGAAACAGACGGCAGTGTTTTGTTTTGCTGACGCCTCGAATCAAGCTTTTGTTGCGACATGCTATGTTTTCTCCCCCATTGCTAGTAGGTTGATGGGTCGCACGCCCGGCACACATGTTTTGGCCTTGTGTGTCCATAACTCAAAATAGGTGACCTAACGGCCGCCGCCCGACTAAACATACCAATAGTCACCAGATTCATATGGGCTACTGAGGAGTAAGCAATGATCTTCTTAAGATCGATCTGTCTTGAAGTGGTCAAGGAAGTATATATTATAGCAATCGCGCTTGGAGTATAAATGAAAGGAGTGGAACAAAGTGTCGCTTCGGGAAACATGGGTATTGAAAATCTTAAAAACCCGTAGGTTCCCAATTTTAAAGGAATTCCTGCCAAGATGACGGATCCTGCCGTAGGTGCCTCTACATGAGCTTCGGGTAACCAAATATGAACTGGTACCATAGGCACTTTGACGGCGAAAGAGGCGAAAGAAGCAATCCATAGAAAGATTTGGCGCCGCTCACTAAATTCTGTGGTTAATGATATTTGTAAATCGGTGGTTCCTGTTTGGAGAAGAATCAACAGAATAGCTAATAGCATAAAAACAGATCCAAGTAAAGTATAAAGGAAAAACTGATATGCTGCCTTGATCTTTCTTTGTCTCGAACCCCATACCCCTATAATAATGGTAGAGTAAGGGGTGGCCCCAAAGCGGAATTGACCGGTGGTGGTTGGTCGAAGCTCCAGTAGGTAGCCACTCCCTTCTCAGGGAACCGTACGTGAGACTTCCGCATCATACGGCTCCGTCCCGAGCTTCCGTCGTCGGCCTTTGTCATTAGACCACTATCTATGCATGTATTTTCAGCCTGGACTCTCGAATCTTTTGCTTCTCGGGTGGTGGCGAACAATGCTGCTTGCGTTGCGGGAGATGGCCGCCCGTAGGGCCCGGCCGCCCGAAAGAACCGCTCACTAGCTAGCCGGACTAGTGGGGCCCTATCTGGAGACATACTGAAAACCATGCCTTTCGAACCGAACGCAACGCCCGTCTTCCAAATAAAAGAAAAATGGGCTCGTTGGGAAGGAGTGCGGCCTGTAGAGCACATGTAACGCACAGTCGGGTTGCTCACGCAGCGGATCTCTCTCTCTCTCTCTATCTATCTAAAGATATCTAGAGAGAGATGTGAAAGTAATAACCTTATGTTATGGCCGCCCCCGACTTACGGCCTTTACGCTACTACTACTGTGTGTGATGTGAGCGCTTCAAATTGGTTTGATCTTTCCCAATTATCCTAGCCGGAACTTGTACGCAGCACTTATACGGGCATAAAGGTTTGGAACTCTTTTCTTATCTGAATCTTAAGGACAGGACCCTACCCTATTAACCCTCTGCCGAGCTTAACCCTGCCCGGAGCCAAATAAATGTCAACACCTGCTGCCAACAGTCTTTCTTCGGAATTATACTGAACGGGTCGATCCTCCCCTCCCGTTTGTTTTAGCAACTTATCCTAAGGTCTCCTCACTAAGAGCTCCCCGGCGACGACAGAGGAACCAACCCGCCTGCCGTGGCGGGGCGGCTTTTTTGTTTCACAATAAGACCTGGACGATTATCCCTACCCTCGGTAGCTTACGAGTTTACGTCCATCCCTGGTCGGATACAGTTTCCTTTCGATTTCTCCCTTGTAGCCGTTACCCGAATTCGCGCAAGTGTGTCCACACCCCCCAAACTGACTTGACGAGGAATCCATTCTCGCGAACAAACACAACCCCTACACACACCTAGGAGCACCCCTTCCTGCATATCCATACAAGACCCGAGTAGGCGGGTCGAGGTCCTACGAGGTACCCACTACTCGGAGTACCCTCCCAAAAGGAAAAAGATGTGTCTGTCAGGTTCGGTTCTTCTTAGTTGGGTTGGGCGGGTTCGACCAGAAATGCTATGCTTACACACAAGACTACCCCTCTTCCCGAAAGCTTCGCGGGGACTACTTTACGACGACGGACGACCGCCCGTAGGGGGTTTACTGCACAAGGCCCCTGCAGAGGAAAAGCTTTATCCCAGCGAATAGAAGATGCTCAGCTCCGCACAACATAGGGATTAGCACGCTTTCGGGAAGAACATAGAATAGTAAAGGATCCAGCATGCGGAACACGGCGATCATTAGAAATTCACGAATTAGAGATGCTGTAATATACTCTTTCCCATAACTTCTCATACCAGACCAACCCACTGAAATGCAAATAGGGATCAGAAATGTGGTCAATATCACGAAGAATAAAGAGATACCGTCTATACCCAAATAAAAATTGATGTTTTCATAAGGAAGCCACCGAAGGCTTTCCACAAATTGAGATTTGGCCGTAGAAGGATCAAATTGTATCCGAGGAACAGGGGGATACAAAAAAGTAATAAGAGAGGCACACAGACCAATTAATCGTATCGGTCGTATTCTTGAATTTGGAATGAAAAGAGGAGTAATGCTTCCTAGCACGGGACATAGAATAAGACCACTTAGATCAGAATAGCATTCACAGAAATGTTCTAACATAGAGTAGAATCGAACATTGAAGAGATTAGTTGACAACAGTAAAAAGATGGGCGCCTAATTCCAATACAATAGGGGTCTATCGGCGCAAGTCAGCTGAACACCATGATTGATGAGTAGGTAGGTGGGTTAGGTGCACCTCTCGCCCGGTGGGAAGTAATGAGGCTAGTCTCCCCCCCTGAATGAAGAAGTAGTGGGGCCCCCTTCCCGCATATGCGCCTTTATTTAGATTCTTTCTATTTTTGAATTATTTATCCAATGGAGAATCTTTCTAAAAAAATATCTCTGGCAAAACAAAACGCAATTCGTCGAAGGGGGAAGTTTTGTCTTTCTTTCAATCCAAATAAGAGAACAAAGAAACCACTCAAAAATTAAAGTTAGATAAAGAAGTTTCCGTAAGAACTAGCACTAGACTTCTTCCCCCCTTTCTACTTTTCCTCTCTCCTTTTGTTTGTGCTTCTACCCGGGCTTTTCATTCTGTAGAGACCCGAGGAAATTTTCAAATAATTTTTGTAGAAAGGTGAGGCGGCATACGGAAACAAAAATCCAGGATGACGGCTTTCAAAAAACGAGTAAGGGACGGGGAGGGGGAGGCCCTCGAAACCAAACGAGACTCAAAGGAACATGGGAATTAGCACCATTCCTATGATTTGTCTCGAAAAGCCAACGGGCAGTGCTCTCTCTCTCTCTATCTCGGTCTCGGTTTAGCATCATATATCGATCTGGAGAAAATTTTGATTGGTTGTAGTGCGGATTAAGGAGCCGCTCCTTCTCCTTGGTGAGTCGAAGTGGGGGCTGCCGCCTCCCTTGGTTTTTTGGGGGAAGTATCCCAATTATTTTTGACGGGCCTGCCGAATCCTGAAAAATGGGTTCTCGGGGAAGCGTGGTAGGGGAAGGTAGGGGCTGTCGCCGCCTGATAGAGGCAGAAGCCGGGGCCAGGGGGGCTGGGCTATCCGCGTGGAGTGTGTCGATTGAAAGAGGAGGGGAGACAACTCAAATGCCAGCGCAAAAATAGAAAGAGTCGTGCCGCTCAAAATTGAATTCTTCTAAGATCCATTGCTCGATTTTGCATGCTCTGCTCCCCAAATGCAGAGAGACTTGCGAGGGTCCGGAAAGTCATGGGAGAGGCAGGCTAAGTGAAATAAAATAATATACTGGTGTTACTATATAATCTTATGAATCACGCACGGCACACTTTCTATATCTCCTCCGTCTACAAGGTGAACAGCTTAGCTTACAGCACAGCGTGTTCGCCACCACACCGGCTGGCTGGTGCATTGGCCTTACCGTAATAGGGCCGAGACGAGAAGTATGACCCTTCGATTAGAACGCCCCATATCTCGTGACACGCTCCGCGTGGCATTTCCTTTTATAAAGTCCGTATAACTTCTAACCAAAAGATTCATTCTTTATGAATCAAGTACCATTCAAAGAGTGCATTGCCTCTTTGAGTGAAGAAGGGAGGGGCTTTGTATAGAAACCCTTGAGCCGTGTTCGTCGCCCTACTAGGCTCACCATTATTTCATTTCATTCTATTTATGGCCAAAGAACATATACATGGAGCTATGTCGACTTACGTACGTCTTGTTGACCAAATGATCAGGTATACCACGCCACGTATCATCCTCTCTTTCTATAGAGGAGAGATAAAGAAAAAGAAAAGATATAGTGATCGTGCCGTAAGACCTTGTTCGTTTCTACTTGACGTTATTTTCCTCGGTTTTTATTACATAAGGTAGCTTGCTTACTTAGCGCTTGCGCTAAGGATCTAATCAGAGTCAAACTTGGATTTGAAAAAAAAACCTTTCCCTTATTAGCCGGAGTACAAGTGTACTCCTTGATCTTTAGTAAAGACGGATTAAGCCAAAAAACATTTTTTTTTTCGAAAAGTCTCAACGTCCTCGTTGAGAGTCGCTCTGCGAGACGTCCAGCAGTCTCTGACTTGGTCTTCGAATCGTAAGTTTCAGCCCGTTCCCAGCTTTTGCCTCGCTCTCAGGTTGGCCCTTCTACTTGACTAAGTAGTATTCCACTCGTGCAGTGGGTGTATGGGCTAGCCCATGGTGCGGTCAGCTATGATATACTCAACTTCTTCTTTACTTGAGTAAGTTTATCTAAAACATCTGGTGGTGCCCTCGTGGGTCCTCTCTGGGTCGGTCTGGTCTAATCGAAGTCAACTGACTCACATGGAATACGGGGTGAGTTTTCACCGAGCTGATCGCTTGAGTCTATAGGCTACCCCTCCTATCCGCTTCTCTGCAAGGTCTACTTTCTTCTTGCTTCAGACCGGGCCAAGCCATTAGGTTGTTTAAGTAGGTTGGGCTAGGTTTGGCTTTTGGAGTTATCTCCAAGAAGGGTCGTCGCTCCCTTCATACGCCTTGCTGCTTCATCTAAGCTAAGTAGGTTTGGGCTAGATCGTTGCGCTCCTGCCACCTCTTGGCAAAGTAGGCTGATGGGCAAGCCCCCTCCTGCCGCAATGGTGTGGGGCGTCAGAGGCTGTTGCTCCGTGGCCAACTCGAAGGGGCTGAAGTTCGACGCAGAGCTTTTTGGTTGTTAAGTTATAGCAGCACTGAGCAACATCCAACAGCTCCAGTCCTTCTGGTTTGCACTAAAGTGCCTTAAGTAGCCCCCGAAGAGTCCGTTTATTCTCTCCGTCTGAGCCTTCAAAGATATACCGACCATAGGTATCTTACCATCAGATACCGACAGTCGTTTTCTAACATTACCGACCTTTAAATATCGGGTTTTCATCAATTTCACATAACATAAAAAAAGCTCTTTTCATCATCAGAAACAACCAGGTTTCCGAGACCTCTTTTGCATTGCATTACCATAACGAAAAGAAAAAAAAAAGAGAAATTTCTCTGGAATGAACCTTTCTCGGTGGAAGAAAGGAATAGCGATGGATTTCTATGGAGCATCCGGGAACAAGAAGATTCAATCGGACGACGAATTCTTACGTGGTCCAAGGAAATCAAAGGCCCGCTTCCACGATTTCATCTATATCGAATCTTAATATCAGAATAGCTTATATAGTCATGATTCAATTCAGATCCACTGCACTTACTTTTGATTGATTTCTCATTTTTCGGATCTGATTGGAACCGATGACTTACGCCTATTTCTTAGGGCGTTTAAAGAGCGTGACTCTACCGCTTAGTTAAAAGGGTCCATTTGATTCAATTCATGAATTAGCCCACTATGAGTTTACTGCATTTGCATTTATAAATATATTTAATTATAGATTAATTATGATAATAATTTATATAATAATATAGTATATCATTCGTGTCTCTGTTACAACACGGCGAAACAAAATGGTTCGAATGAAATCCAATGAGAAAAAATAATAATAATTTTTAGGCTGTACACCTAATTTTCCTGGGATTGTAGTTCAATCGGTCAGAGCACCGCCCTGTCAAGGCGGAAGCTGCGGGTTCGAGCCCCGTCAGTCCCGACCTAGGATCCTTCTTTCGTTTCGCATTTCTCATCGGACAAATCAAGTCAAGGAATCCAAATGAGAATAACTAGTACCGATTGATGGGGGAGAGTTACTATTACACAAGAAGACTGATAAGATCTATTAAATATCTATATAATGCTTTTAACGCTCATCCCTTACTTTAACAAGTAAGCAAGTAAACTACCTTTCTTTCTTTGGGTTTATAAGAGTCTATATCCCTATTTCTAAAGCTTTCTATCTTCTAGTAGCCGAAGGGGTAAGACTTTTTCTAAGGCACGTAAGCCCCTTTCGGTTCTTCAATTAGATCCCGGCGAGCGCTTCGGCTTGGTCAGCTTCTTGCTTGGTTGCTTTAGTGGTATAGAGTCTATATGAATGACATGTAATAACTTTCAAAAGAAGTACCCGAAGTACTCATCTTATTGTTTCTTATCCCCAGAAAAATTGCCATAGAGAGGCTATATCAAAAGAGCTACTGCAGCGGATTCTCCGATTCCTCTTAGAGTAATAAAGAGCTACTGCAGCGGATTCTCCGGTTATCTGCTTTCCGCTGTTAGTTTGCTGTTTCTCGGATTAGAACAGATAAGAATACATTGGATTGTAGATACTCTTCTTTGTTGCTCTTGTTCTTTGTAGTTGGATGTCACTCCTGTATGTTTATATCAAGATAGGATAAATAAGAACCAATTAGATCGTCCGGATGCTAAAGACAGGTGGCTAAGGGCATGTAGGATAGATAGAATCTACTGCCTAATTTGTTTAGCTTATCGGTGTCCTTGAGTCCAATGAGGATAAAGAGTGGGCAATGATCTGACCGCGCTAAAGCAAGAGAATTAGGAGTTCGTCTCTTCTTTCTTTTTCATATCTTCTATAATCTGTTCCAGGAGCGCTGGGATCCCCCTCTCTCACCGTATGAGGGGAGCCCGAGCGTCGTTAAGAATGGCTTCTAAAAGTAGAACTGTTCCTTAGCGCTTCACACTAAGCAAGTAAACTACCTTTATATTAAAGTAAAAACATCTTGCATATCAGATAGTCCTACAGCCGAAGTAGCTCCCCCAGCCTTCTCCACAAAGCTCTCTTCAACAACCATGTCTGAAATCTGATTCTAGTCAGGATTTGTATATTCGGTCAAAGCATATACAAGCTGAGTATGCTTCATAGGGATTGTCGAGCACAAGCCATAAAAGTTCGACAAAGCATATACCATGTTACCTGTATGATCCCTGAGAATACAACCTCCACCAGCCGGACCTGGGTTGCCTTTGGAGTCGCCGTCAGAGTTCAACTTGATGGAATTTGCTGGAGGTTTCCGCCATTTAACCATGATCGTTTTCCTTTGCTGATAGCATTTCGGTTGAATGTTGAGGCAACTGAGAACAATTTCCTCCGCATGAGTAGCATCTTTAGAAGGTTTTGATAAAAACGAGCAATCTTGAAGATCATTGACCACTCCGTTTAAGATTGTGATGGAGGAAGAAGCCTTATTATCATACCTTCGATTGCACCGTTCCTTCAACATTTCCCAGCAGATTTTGAGAGGAACAGCTTTAGTCAACTCACCCACAAGAGAATATCTGTATCTTCTGCTGCAGATTCTAATTAGTCTGGCTTTGATGCTTTCATTTGAAAAAAGTTAGAATCCAAAAAATCTGCTCATGCTATGCCATATATAATTAGCTAGTTCACTATCAACCAGAAAATGATTGATATCTTCGCATTTAGAACAAGTACAACAGTTGCAGCAACTAGCCAGCTGAACTCCACATTGAGATATTTTACTGTCAATGGGAATGGCGTCATGAAAAAGCTTCCACATGAAGAAGGATATTTTAGGAGGAACAGCAGCTTTCCAAATGACGTCAGACCAAGTTTTCGGCATCAGTTTGATTCTGATAAGATTCCAACAAGATATAAGAGAGAATCCGCCTGATGAATCAGCTTTGTCATCCTTGTTAGATAAACAGATTTGCGATTCAGCAATAGAGTCAAGAACGGCTTGAGGAAGAAGATGATAAATTCCATTCACCATTCGGGCCAACAAATTCAGCAACATTAGGAGAGTCTTCAGGAGATTCCAATGCGAATTCAATTAAAGGACAATCAGCAAACCAATTGTCATACCAAAAGCTTGTGGAATTGCCATTGCCGATGAGCCATTTTGATTTCAAAAGAATTGATCTCATGACACTAGCGATTTCAGTCCAAAGTTTCGGGCAACCCAGCCTTTTAGAAGCGTACCAAGGATGAATGTTTTGCATGTATTTTTGTTTGAAGAAGGTGGACCAAAGGCTAGCATGTGTAAAGGGATGGAAGATAAGACATGTTTTATCATAACAGTCCTTCCCGCTAACAATTTACCTTGCCAGCCCTCTACCTTTTTTCGCACCTTAGAAACCATTTCAGAGAAGAAAATAGTCTTGAGTCTACCTTTGATAATGGGAACCCCAAAATATTTGAATGGAAATTCTTTTTCAGGGATACCAGAGGATGACCAATTTTCTTGCATATGAGATCTTCTTGGATAGATATAGGGCACTTTTGCCTTTATTGAGAAGTTGCCCCGAAGAAGCTTCATAAGAACCAAGGAACTTAAAGAAATTTTCCAGAGATTTTTTTGAAACATTCAAGAATATCCGCGTGTCATCTGCAAATAAAAGATGAGTGATGGGAATCTGCCCTCTGCCATGCCTGTAGTAACCCACAAGGTTATGAGAGAACAAGCGACTGAGCCCTCTACTTAGCACCTCTTCAGAAATGATGAAGAGGCTAGGGGATAGGCGGTCACCCTGCCCCAGACCCCTAGAGTTCTTGAACTAACCATGCATTCCCCCATTTACGATAACTGAAAAAAAAAAACGGATTATTCAAGTCAAGTCGATAAGCTCAATAAAACTGAAGGAGAATCAAAATATCTCCAACACCAAATATAATATAAAAAATACCATAAAAAAGGGTCTTAGGCTTTCGGCATGTCCAGCTTAAGAATGAAATTTCCTCCTCTAACTCAAGATCACAAGTGATTTCTTGGGCAATGGAAATGTTGTCTGCAATGTTTCTACCCTTGAGCACTTTGCTCTTTAGAGAGAATCTTAGGGAGCATGATACTCAACCTAGCCGCCAACTGTTTAGATATAATCTATAATCTTGTAACAAAAGTTACAAAGACTAATCGGTCTAAAGTCAGAAAAAGTGCTTGGGTTGTCCTTTTTAGGAATCAAAGTAAGAAAAGTAGCATTGAAAGCTCTAGTAACAGTACCTCCTGAAAGAATAAAGAGACAGCATTCAGAAGATCATATTGAGAATATCCCATGCCACTCTATAGAATGAACCTGAAAAGCCATCCGGTCCAGGAGAACTATCAGCTGACATAGAGAAAACCACATCTCGAACCTCCTCCATAGCAGGTAATCAGGTAAGTAATTAATTATCCTCTTCAGTGAGGAATGACTTGAAAAATTTCTTCATCAATATAGTGCGAAGAAAGAATATTTTAAAAATAGGTTTCAGCTAAAGCACCAATAGTAGATTGATCTTCCACCCAAGTATTGTATTGTTTGAATCCTGGATTCTCCTAAGAAGGCTTCTTTTTAATTTGTTGCTCGAAACCGCATGGAAAATTCTGGTGTTCTTGTCACCTTCTTTAAGCCATTGAATACCAGATTTCTGACGCCAAAAGAAAGGTCTCTTCCATGAGAAGAGTATGGTTCAGATCCTCTTTGGCGTCATTAAAAGCAGTATAATTCCCATCAGTCCAACAATGTTCCAAAGCAATTTGAGCTTGTAGCAGTTTGTCTTCGGCTTTCTTCACATTATCAAAGATGTTGCCAAAGATATCCTTATTCCAGATTTTCAGATGCTGTTTTACGCTCTTAAGTCTCTGAAAAAATATGTCAAAAGGAGAACCCCAAGCCCACGAATACTCTAAAATTAGTAAGAAGTCGGGGTGTTTAATCTACATGTTCTGACATTTGAATGAAGATGGATGAAAAGACACACCTTCGTCAATCTGGATAAGCATAGGAGAATGATCTGATGTTGAGCGTGGTAAGTGTTTCACCATAGTAGATAGAGGAGAAAACATCAGCCCAAGCCGGATTAGTGAAAACTCTGTCAAGCCTCGCCCAAACAAAGCCCCCATCCTCTTGGTTATTCGACCAGGTATACTTGCTGCCCTCATAACCGCAGTCAATGATGCCACAATCATTAATCATTGCATTGAATTCCTCTAAAGATAAAGATTTGGAGGTCTGCCACCAAGTTTTTCAGACACATATGAAATTGCGTTAAAATCACCCGCAACCATCCATGGACCTTGTATGTCTTAGGACAGTAATTGAAGTTTTTCCCAAAGAAGCCGTCTCTCCTGAATGGAGCACTTTGCATAAACAATGGTAAGCCTTACCAGATCAGAATTAAGGAAGCTGATGTCGACTGTGATACACTGTTCAAACGCGTCGACAAGCACTACATTCACTTCATGATTCCAACAGAGCCATATTTTTTCATCTGCCTCTTGATTTGCCAATGAAAAGTGGAACCCCATTCTGTTGGAGAATTCCTGAATCTTATTAGCATGGTGAAGAGGTTCAAGAATAGCAATCAACGATTTATTATACATCTTTTTTTATACAAGCTTGACAACCCTCCTCGCAACAATGAATCAGTTGGTCAAGAAAAAAGTAAAAGAGGCCAAGGAAAAGGAGGAGGATAACCGCATGATCAGCAAACCTTATCCGGCTTGGATAGATTCCGTGCCGTATACGCCAGGGTTCTCTCAGCCAGACTTAAGTTCGACGGAACGGGGAGACCCGCACCAGCATCTAGCGCATTTCCTGGTAAGATGTGGGCCGGTAGCGCAGAATGGGGCACTGTGCCTTAGGCTCTTCGTACAATCATTGGAGGGGCCATGGTACGCCCACCTCTCTGAAGAGTCGATCCGGGGTCTCGGAGTTCAGGAAGCAGTTCAGCAACACACAAAGAAGGGTTGGAGTGCCCGAACAACTCAAGACCAAGCAAAGGGATAATGAACCTGTCACGGAGTTCATTGCAAGGTGGCGAGCCCCTACTTTTGCCTGTCCCCAGAAGTTTACTCCGCAAGAGCTCCTCAAGATGTGCATGAACAACTTCAGGCACGACTTGTCGTCGATACTCCTGCCCCAAACCTTTAAGGGATTCGACGACTTGTGCACTAAAGCTCACGATGTGGAAGCACATCTTAGCAAACGGCGGCGTCCTACGAAGTACTTTAAGTTCGTTCCGTTACCTTATTAACAAAGTAGACGAATCACTCTCTTTCTCTAAAGTGGACTTCTTTTTCACAGCCTATATGCGTATGCGGAAAACGAGAGTCCTTACTTTTCTTTCTCTTGCCCTGAGGGCTATCGGTTCCGTTCTGTTCTCTCTCTCTACCTCTTCTTTTTGACCTAACTTCAAAATCTTTTATGCCCGGCCATACCAACATGGGAAACCTAGCTTCCCTCCCTTTGAAGTGCATTTATCAGATCAGCTCCCCGAGTCACTAGAAAGAAGGTGAAAGGCCCACTACTTCTTCATTCATGGCCTATTTTTTGTTTGTTTTGATTGATCTCCCCATTCGACCTGAGGCAAAAGAGAAGTCATACAAAGAAAGGTTATTTCATGCAATGCATAACGGGCGGGCCTCCTATGGATTCCTCCAACTCAATGAATGAAGGGAGGAGTATGAGGAAGGCCGGCTTTCTATATGAAGATTCAAACAAAAAGAAAAAGGGTCAAACCATATCTTACTGAATAATCTGACTGAATGAGGAAGAGCTCTTTATGTGGTCTCACTTTACCACCATCTGAAATGCGCGAAACTTCGATTGGTGGAAGCCAGTCTATGAAGATTCTCCCTTTTCTTACGTGCAATTCCCCTCTTTCGGTAAGCATCCAGTATCTCAGCAAATGAACATTTCTCTAAGCTTATCCTGTAGCTTATACGTCGTTTGAAAGCTGCTTCAAGGATCCAACGAATAGCTAAGGTTTGTTGACGATCCCTAGCTACAATCCCAGGGACATCATAAATAGTACCTGCTACTCCTACTTTTTCCACTTCGCATATGGGCTTTATATTCTCTACGGCGTCAACCATAAGTTTGATTACATCGCGTTCAGTTTGAGCTAGGCGATGAAAAGTTTGATAAACAATAGCACGAACTCTCGTTCTTTTACCTTCTTTCATGCGAAAGTTGACCAACTTCTTGATCAATTGTTTTTGCTCACCATCCAAGCCCCCCATATAGCTTAGAATTTCCGAGCAATTGGAAGCCGCTTTCGATGACGAGGCCGAAAAATTGATATTACGCGATCGTTACTGTCCATCTTTATCAGCCAACTCCCCTGTTTCCATACTTTCCTTTCAGAGTTTACCACTCTTCATAGCTTCTTGAACTTTTTTTAGGGTATCGCTCCGAGTATACGCTCTCGCGTCATACGGCTCCGCCCCGGAATCAGGACCTCCCCTTTCCTTTGACCAACGGGTCCTCGAACCAACCCTCGGTAAGCGGTTTCTTTTCATTCATTCATTGATTGATTCAAGGCAATGAAATTGCTTGCTTCCCATTCCAAGCCACGCGCCAGTTGCCCCCCCGCCGAGCAATATCTAGCCGATATTTCCAAAAATTTATTGCTCGTAGAAGCTCGTATTGTTTCAAATATAAAAGATATGCTCTATAAACTCCTTGACTTTTTGGCTACGTGCCGCCGCTTTCTGTTGCCTGTTTTCCCCTCCGAAGGTTCCGCAGGGGAGGAAGGCTCCGGCTCAGGAGCTGGGGGGAGGTTGAGATCGGGAAGCGGCCGTTGCGAAGGGCCCCTCCGACGGAAAGAGGAAATTTGTCAATGTAAGAAAGCACCCAATCGATCCAGTCTACAAATGGAGCAAAGAGGGCAGCGCAGTCCCGAAAAAAAAAAAGAGAAAGGAAATAGAGAATGGAATCAATCCATTCTCATCCTACGAGATTTAAATTTTCGGCGTTTGTTAAAAAAAATGCATCATTGTCGGCGAAAGATACCTAGCTTCAGATCAACTAAAATCTTGAAGTAACGTTCGTGCACCTGGTGCACTCACTTTCTTTCAGCAGTCCTTCAGACAAATGATGAGCAGGGTTACAGTCTAGATGTACGGGACTCGGTGAAAGAACAAATTTAATATTTGCCGACGGTAAAAAAGAAAAATAAGGGTATAACCGTGGTCAAATGACCCCTCGCGATAGATTGTAAAAAGTCATTCTTTTGTCATCTTCACTAATAAGAATCTATCAGAAGGTGTCGTTGAGTTGATCCAACCTGCTTACTAAGACGTCCTCAAAAACACAATGATAAAGGCGCTAAACCCCGCCCTTTCGGCAGGATTCGCATAAAGTCTCATGTTTCTGAGGCCCGCGGAGATGTAGATAAAGACTCTGGGTTCCGTTTCGAGATGTTCTAACACATGTTCTTTTGGCCGAACCATCTTAGCTTCCGATGGACGGCCTTTACCTTCCTGGCTTTCTGCTCCAAATAAATGCCTCTTTTTGATGTTCAAGCAAGTGGACTCTTCCCTGGGTTCCAACACCCGGCATAAAGGAATAGATTTGATTCCAGGTTGGACGGCAAAAGGCGGGCAGGGCATCTCCTTCAATCATGCCCGCCGAGTGGTAAGGAGAAGGTAGTAAAAAGCTTTGGATGGAAAGCGCCGGGGAAAGATAGGATATTGGATCGGGTTGAAGGGCTGAACCATCCATGTCGGGAATATAGGCTAATGCATTCTTTTTTCTCCTATAGTCTTGATCCCCCACGAAAGAAACAAGCGAGAAAACTAAAGCGCTAGCGCACTCCAGCAAGAAAAGAAGGACAATATAGGAACTACTTCTAAGATATAATAACAATAACATAAGTGAGGTTTTTTACAACCAAATCAAGAACAGAACCTTTAGGCAGCACCAAAACAATTCTCTTTTCAAGTGCAATCCTACAAGTATCAGCAAGGAAGTTGCCAGACTGTTGAGTGAAAGCTGAATCCAAGTTTGAAAGAATAGGCTGTTTGATAGAATACGGTGTTAATGAATTTCCTGAAGCAATAGCCTGATTAGGCACCTCGAAAGGGAGCGAAGTCACCTCCGGGGGATGGGGACGAGCGCTATAATCAGTCCTTGCTTTCCTTTCTTCCTAGTGATAGACCTTGAGAAAGGAAGGAAATACATTCTATCCTAACCTGTCCTTGCTTGGTATAAACCTAGAAAGAGGAGCTACATCTAGCTCTCCCACTGCCAAAGAGAAGAAAGCCTAGCTACTAGCTACTCGGATAGGACTAATAGAAGCTAGAAAGGAAGGGAATGTAGTAATAGGTAGCTAGACTACATGAGGGATAAAGATAAGAGAAAGAAGGATAACTACTAGCTACAGCTACCTAGAAAGATAGAATAGATAGGATTGGATAAGAAATAAGAATAATAGGACAATCGGACTATTAAGAGAAATAATAATTGAGACACTCAATAGTCCGCTACTCAGATAGGATAAAGATAACTACTAGAATAGGAAAGTCAGAAGACTAGCTCGGCTGGGGGAGGACTACTAGCTGGATAGGATAGGTCAAGGGCAGTCCTAAGAGCAGGAAAGACATATTCTAATCGACGGAGAGCTTATGGGCCAGAAGCGCGAGGAAGGCTACCACGGCCTAGGGAACCATGATTATATGTCCTTCCTTCCTACTAGCTACAAGGACCTAACAGCTGATTTACCGAAAGCGGAGAATCGCCCGAAAGCAGAGAATAGGTTGCAGCTCTTCTCTCTCTTGAAAGTGGGAGTTTGGGGGTTATTTTGGTTAGTAGATAGATGGGTACTCACATACTGAGTGTATCGATAGCTAAGCGTGATCGGTAGGAGCTTTCGTAGTGAGCTCCGGCCCGGGTAGCGGTCTAAGCGCAGCAGAGCGAAGGCACTTTCTTCCCTTGGTGGAAGGAGGGATTGCAAGGACCGAAATAGAAGGGGAAGCAGCACTCCTACGTCGAACTTCTTCTGCATCTCTTTCCCGAAGCGCTCGGTCTTTGTTTTGTTATTCTAGACCTAGATGCGATGCCCCTTTCGTGTCCTGAAAGAAGGGGCGACCTATTTCGATACGAAAAAACCTAACACCGACTTTGAGCCTAACTCAGGAGAAAAGAAAGAAGACGCAGGATACACTCTCCATCTCGGAATGGGGCCAATGACGAAAGCAGACTCACTTTAAGAGCGAGCTCGAAGCGCGGGCATAGACCCCTTATTGGCATCAACAAAGGAGCTCACTCAGGCAAAGAAAACCAACTTTTGGAGCTGAAAGAACAGCAGAGGCAGCTAACCGGCTGGGGGGTCCTGCCCATACACTTTTGGTGGTCCCCGGTAGGATGTTTCAGAGGAATACCATTCTGTTCTTTCCTACCCATAGACTTGACTCCTAGAAAACCCGTGGAGTGGGGGCAACTTATCTCACCTGTCAGTAAAAAGAGGGGCGGTCTAATCTATGTTTATCCTTGAAACCAGACGCCGACTTTGATTTTAGAGAACCAACACCCGGAAAATAGATGAAGAAGTTCGACGTAGGAGGGAGTCCCAAGAAGCTAATCCTGAAGGTAGGAAGCTAACCGGTTGGGGGTACTGCCATATAGACTTCACTCTTAGAAAGCGTGGGGTGGGGACCCCTGGGACCAACTTGAAGTACAAGATCCAGTTCGATCCTTGAACACCCACGACTTCGGGAAAGAGACCCAAAAGAAGTTGGCCTTCGGAGAGAGTCCCCGGATCTGCACTTATCTATTACCCTAGCTCCGGAGCGGAGAAAAAAGCAAAAGCAAAAGGGCGATCTCCCCAAATTAGTTATTCCTGGGGCGGGAACTATCTTCGTCTTGGGGTCTAGGTCAGTACGAGCCCTTGCTCTTATTAAGAGATCTGGGCTTGGGGACCCCTTATCTATCTCACCTTGAAGTAAAGGAAGGTGGGCATCCAGGTCTAGACTAACAAACCCCAACCACGCCTTTGAACACCCCCGACTTCGCGCAAGAGCTGCAGAAGAAGTTAGCCGGAGGTTTAATTAGCTTTGACTTTTTCTTTCCGCTCGGAGAAAAGAAACTTAGGTTAAATTCTCCAGAAGCTAATCCTTCACTTAGGGGGATACCTGGAAAGAGGTCCTGACATAGACTTGACTCCTACAACCCAAGGGTTCTAGGCACCTTTGCTCACCTGTCAGTACAAAGAAGGGGGGGACCTAGTTCTATCCTTTAAAACAAAAACCCGATTTTCAATAGGCTACAGGAGAAAGAAAGCCTAAGGCTATCTCTCAATAGAATAAATTGGCTAGTCAGGACGGGCTTAGGCAGCTGGAAGACCAGGAAAGGTAGGACGCTTTGGAACTCTAACTAAGGGGATTCCTCGGGTATTGCTTGAGGACGGCCCGCATACCATTCCTAAGGAATGGAGTGAAGGGGAGGCGCCACACCTTAGTGACAGAGATGCGAAGGTATGAGGACTCTTTGGACAATAAACAAAGGGCGACGCTTGAAATGGAGCTGCCAGCCCGTAGTAACCTTGTCGGGAGTAGGAATCACTCCTTACCCCAAGGAAAAACCCGAACCCACCCCTTAGCAATAGCTCCAGCAGAAAGGATACGTGGGGAAGTCTATACTTAGGGGAAATGCAGCATTCAGGACGGGAAAGGGCGATCTCTCCATTTCCAAGGATTGGTCTAAGGACATTGCTCTTATTTGTCGGGTTTAAGAAACCCGGTGTTGGTGTTTTTGGCATAAAGAGCTTTTCCGTTCATAATAGGGAGATCAGAAAACTCACTCCCGGGGGGGGACTTCCTCCCATAGAGGAAAGGAATGCCCGGGCAGGCAAGCGGACGGAGGGGATTAAGCCGTGTAGACATCCAAAAAGGGAAAGCGAGAAAGCTCCGCCCTTATTAACAAATGGGCGATAACTCAATTCCTACTTTAGATAGGAAGCCCCGCTTAGCCTAGCGCTTATATGGCCTACCTTTTAGTAAGAGATCAACCTGTCGGGCACTTGGATTCCTCCGTCCCACAGGGGAAGACCCAATCCAGAGAGGGAAGATGCAGCATCTGATAGGGAAAGAGCATAGACTCAGAATAGCAACTGGCGGAGGAGGAGCTTGGATTCTTCTCTCGATCTTCTTGTTGCAAAAGTATATATTATAGTAGAGTCTGGCTAGGAAGAAAGTCCCAAAGATGAAGATGAGACTGAAAGCTTCGGTCCTGGAATAAAGAATTGAATAGATAGAGAGATCATCCTACCGGTTGAGTTATTGAGCTTTCCCTGCCTAGGCGTGGGTAGGTCTTTGTCAGACCAAGTGATGGACAGCCATACCATAATAGGCCAACAGGAGCTGATTCGACTGTCTGTCCTTTTAGGTCATTCCTGAGTGAGGGGCAGAGGTCGACTTTCAAGGATAAACATAGATCGCCCCTTTCGTGTATTTCGACGTTGGTTGATCAAAAGGGTCGCCAACCGGGGGGCAAGGGTTCTTAAAGTTGGAGTTCGGGCATTTCTGTCTGTCTGCGAGCGCGCCGATCCGCGTATGGAAGTAGCTGCTAGCTTCGACCGAGGAGAAGGGATTGCAGGGTTTTAACTAAATAGCTAGGCGTGTTCGGGTTGTTATTCTATAATAGTACTTGTACTCAACATATAGGCGAGCTAATCATTAGATAGATGATGCCATTGACAAAGACAAGAACTGATGGAAGGAAGCCCAATATTGTGAGAATTGGCAGGTGTCTGATGTCTGAATTGACGGAGGTAATTCCGTCAATCAAGCGTCCACCCTTGGGAGCTGTGATTGGTCAACTGTTTAGTTGGCTGAAAACGCCTGTCCCCCTCCCTAAAGCTCCTCAGATTGCTGAGGTATCTTGGTGCAGTCCAATGTCTCCATGGGTAGAAATTCCGGGAGGGAAAGAAGGAAGGATTCAATCCAGCAGTACTCCCCTTCTGGTACTGCTAACTTTGGAACGATTAAGAGAAGGTTTCCACAGAAAGACCCTTTAGTTCTGGCAAACGGATCACAATTACAGGTACCTGGGAGCATACCGATGGAATGAACGAAATACGAACAGTTAACATAATATGGTCATAGATCTTAGGTTGTAACTTGATCATGAGCGAATTTGTTGATGTTGCACCCACGAAGTATGGAAAGTGCCAAACATTGGGAACTACCCGGGGAGGAGTTAGGAACAGGAACAAGGAGAAGCGAGAACCACTTAAATAGAGGAATCGATAACTAACCGGGTGCCGGCAGCTGCGCAAGCTGAAAAAATGGGGCACCGATTAAAACAAAGACCACGGTATAACCAAATAGCACAAGAGTTGCTTTTCCTGCGCCGTAAGAAGTTATGCCCGCGGGATCGGGGGGTTGAACAACCACTTCCCGTGCCGCCCGGTTTACAAGGGAAATAATCGGAACTCCCTCGATTGTGCCACCAGTTTCAGGCACATCCATACCGTGCTTTAGCGCGTTCAAAAGCTCCACGGCTTTCGTCATGACCGCCACCCAATTTGGGTCTAGCCACCCCCACCGCAATAAATCAATTACAAATGCAGGCATTTCCCCCAACCACAGCGAAACTCCCAATATTATACAACGAAAAATGCGTTTAAAAAATGATGGATTTTGCACTAAAAATTGGAAAACTAAGCACCCCAAAAATTGTTTAACCAATAATGGATTTTGCGCCACGAAATGAATCGAGGAACTAAGGACGCCCTCAACGAAAAGAGGCAAGCTGTCCACGAAAGACCGAAGACCCTCAATCCAGCCCACAAAGAAGGCTTCTCCCAAAGCGGCCAGATTTGTTAAGAGTGGAAACATGAGTTGGCTTTTACAGTATCTATAGAATGAGCACTGTGAACTATCTGCTTCAAAAAGATAGTTGTAAGAATGAAAGTTCAACCCCAGGATGTGATGAGTCGACATCGAGGTGCCAAACGACTCCGTCGATAAGAGTTCTTGCCTCCAACTCAAAACAGAACATAACGTTCCTTCCGCAACGCAAGGCCGATATGTTTCGTAGCAGCCAAGGATGAGTTCGATCCATTAGGTTCTTCGATTTGTTCGGAAAAGAAACGAGAGACAAGAAAACATCTTTGATTACGATTAAAAGGAACAATCTCAAATAGACCAAGATAAAATTTCGGGTCATTTCTTGGTGAACATGATCTGCCATAATCTCTTCGATCCCTTCATTTATGTGCCAGAATAAAGAGAGATTGGGTAGGAAAGTGGAAGATACTTTTTTGTATATGAAAATAAAAGGGAGTGGGAAAGCTGCAGTAATTCTTTGGAAAAGCCCGGTTCTCTTTGTCTTCGAGCTTTCATTCCTCAATCCACTGTTTCGTTCCTTCATATACCTCCCCACCAATAGATAGAGACAAATAGGAATAACCGAACCACGTCTACAAAATGCCAGTACCATGCGGCTGCTTCAAAGCCAACGTGATGCTCCTTGGTCAGATGACCAAGATATTGGCGAATACCACATATGATCAAGAAAAGAGTACCTATAATCACATGAAAACCATGAAAGCCAGTTGCTAAGAAAAAGGTAGAACCATAAATACTATCCGAAATAGTGAAGGGTGCTTGATAATATTCCATTCCTTGAAAGCCAGTGAATACTAGAGCCAGTGAAACGGTAGCTACTAAAGCGTAAACCGCTCGTTTTTCCTTCCCCGCGAGTATAGCATGATGAGCCCAAGTTACGGCAGCTCCGGATGAAAGGAGAATAGGGGTATTAAGAAAAGGGATTTCCCGAGGATCTAAAACCCCAATCCCTTTTGGCGGCCAAATACCTCCGATCTCTACCGTAGGTGCCAAAGAAGAATGAGAAGAAGCCCGAAAAAAAGCAAAAAGGAACATAACCTCCGATACGATGAACGGAATAAAACCATATCGAAGTCCTAATTGTACAACTTTGGTATGATGTCCTTCCAACGTGGATTCACGTAGAACATCGCGCCACCATACGAACATGGTATATAGGATAAATATGAGGCCCAAACTGAGAAGTGTTGCACCTCCTTGAAATGGGTGCATGTACATCACACCTCCTACGGTGGTTGCCAAAGCTCCGAGTGAACCCGAAATAGGCCATGGACTTGGATCTACCAAATGATAAGAATGCCTCTGAGATTCAATCATAAACCACTTTGCCTCGGTTGTATGTAAACCCCCCCCCTTCACCCCCACCCCCTAAAGTGGTAAAGAAGGGCTTCTAATTTTATTTCTATCTGACAGGACAAACAAATAGGAAGGGATGGTTCTTTCATTGCATTGATAGAAGTCTAACTAGAAAAAGATCTCTCTATTACTTTGAGAAGAGAATCGTTGGTTTGCCCGACGAACTACGTGGGAAAATGGACCTTCTTTCTTTGATTTTCAGCAAGCATTTTTGGAAAGTAACAATTCTATTCAGTTCGGTTTCGGAAAACTTGCTGGTCGCGGATTAGTGCGTTCTGCGCCGCCGGCGGCCTAAAATAAAAGGCGCGGGTTGATCTCTCTGGTTGAGGCTGCATTCATTTTGACACGTGGGAAGGGCTTACTCTCCTAGTGGCTCGGCTTGGTCTCGCTCCCTTCCCGCACTATTCCTCCCCACTAAAAAGAGCGATTGATAATCTCGATAACCTTTCTGAACGTCCGTCTTCGCGGGGCGATTTGAAAAGGGGTATATCTTTCTTGTAGTGCCTTCCATTCCACTATTCTGATCGAGAAAGAATCTCTTCCGAACGACCAAGTCATAATGAGATTAAAAAACGATGCTTCCTTGGCCGTGTGGAACATGGATTAGCATTATGTCATTCCTACAAGTGATCACCCATCCAGGATTGGAAGAAGTGCTATATGAGGACTTCGAGATCAAATCTAATATGTTTCTTTCCATTCCTCGTGAGCCACTAATTTCTCCGAAACAAGAGATCAAAGTGATTTTCCTCCTTTTTCCCAATAAGTCGACGGCGTTACACCATTGGGATACTTCGAATAAACTAGAGTACATATAGGATACACCGGTGCTAAAACCTTTTCTCAAGATATCTTCCAAACTGTTGGGGTCGTTGCTCCGGATGTTGTTCCCCCGGTGTGAAACCAGCTGGTTCCGTAGTTTTAGAATTCTGCTGATCCCAAGTATTCCATCTCCATCATTGCATATGGGAATATAGAAAGTAAAGAGGAAAAGGCATGACCAGAAGAATTGTGTGAAATAAGTGAATTTATCCAGTTGAGGCATTCTTGATTGAGAAAAAATGATTCCCTCCAGAAAAAAAGTTGTTCTTACCTTCCTGTACTAGTAGTGAAGAACTATAGAGAGCTGTGGTTGGTTGTTGACCAACGGAAAGCATGGGAGAAAGAAAGATGCACCGCACTCCAGACCAAACAATACCTGCCAGAGATTGAGCTCGACTGGAACGAGTTTCATCGTATGTTGACCATAGAAAACTATCGTTTTCCTGATGTTATCGTTTCACTCCGAGCTCCGAAGGTTCGCACGTGGGTTCCATTGCGTCTCTGGCTTCCCATTTCACCCCTTTCACGTCGATTTCCGGTCCCCATCCCCTGCTACCGCCCAATCTCTTCCCCTCGGCAGGACCCTCTGAAAGAGCTGCACTACGTATCCTCCGCTTGACTTGGAAGAATCATGCCCTAACGTAGTTCTGTCATTCAATCTCGAATCCTTCTACCCCCTCCCCGCATTATGAACCTTTTGAAAAAATTCATAGATTTTCCCTTGAAGGCCTATGTCTCTAATAGTAAAGTGCTTACCTTCCTGGTAAGTGTAATTGGAACCTTTTATTGCCCGGTTTAACCAAGCAGCATAAAGCTTATATTGTTTTGGGGTGGCGTGCGGAAAGCTTCCCGCTCTTGCCTCGTCGCTTGTCATAATTTGTCGCATGACTCGGTCTATGACTTCCGGCCTAGAATAGCGGCCGCGTAAGCCCGGAAAGTCCCTTTCCGCCTTTTCAAATTCTTGAGTGAGGTCATCGATCTTGCACAGATCGAGCTTAATAGAGTGACAGCGTTCACGCTCTATTTCGGTGAGTGCGGAGGGTCCTCGGGAGCATTTTGATTGACCGCAGGAATAGGGGCAGGGTCCGGTACAGCCGGGGGGGTCTGATGCCTACGAGAGGGGGATCCTTGCTCTTCCCCCGGTTCTCGTAAAGACAAAACCTCCTCTAGGTTGGGAGCATTTTGGGGGGAATTCAACAGAGCCGTCACTGTCTCCGAGGATTTCTCATCCGAATCCGAACAAAAGGCGATTCCACTGGGGAAAAAGTGTTCGGACAGAAAAAAAACGGCAGCGAAGCCAAAAAACGTCAAAAAGATTTGGCGTACTTCCTGCATATATAAAACGATGAAACCATGAAGAAGCAAATGTAGACACTGGAGAACTCTCCTGTTTTTATTCCTCTGTTCTTTTGTAATTTTCTGACAAAACACTTTAAAAGATACGATTACGATCAATAGAATGATGAAGTGATACAACATTGTAAGCTCAGCAGTCATGGGGATTTTTCTCTTCGTTTGGAAAAAATCAAATGATACGATGCACAGGTATTACGTGCATAACAAGGGGGGCAGGGGACTCGAACCCCAATCCTCCACGATCCCCCACGAATCCGCAAAAACGAAGCTACCAATCCAGTACCTACTTTACTGAGCAATTTAGTCAATGACAGATCCGCTTCGGCGTACTACCAAGTTTAACGTTGGCATGTGACACTCTCCTTCCTTGCTTGCTTTTTCATACGCTTGCTGGAGAAGGCCCTATGGAGTAAAGGGAAGTGCGGGAATGCTGTATGACCGAACTCGAACTCGCAGAAGTCGATCTACTACTCATATACGATTATACGATAAGACATTTTTTTGTTGACCCAATAAGATGATAAGATCATGATAAGAAAAAAGGTATCATCATAGATATGAAATAAAGATCTATATCTCTATCGCATGTTATGGCCTGACATCCTGATCTTTCTTAAGGTTTCATCCTTCGAATTCTGAAAGTGCTGTAAGGCGAGTGGAGCGAAGGAAGAAGCTCTTACTCACTTAAGGGTAAGGCGCTAATGCCACTAGCTTTCTGGCTTGTTAGAGCAGCTAGACTGGCACTAGCTCCTAGCCTTTTTCAGCTGTATCCTGTGATCTGAAAAGTGCTGTCGGAAGATAGCATGATACCCTTGCCTGGACTTGATTTTATATAAAAAAGTATCCTGTAAACTGCATCTAAGTGTTCTTTTCTGGGCTTCTCCATGAATTGACTCACAACACTTACAGCATATGCAATGTCCGGTCGGGTGATTGGTTGGTTGATATACCTTACAATAAGTCTTCTATACACCGTAGCATCAACAAGATCGCCATCCATGTCATGAGTCAAACCGTGATTTTGCTCAATAGGAAAGTGACATGGTTTGCATCCCATCATTCAGCTTTTTGATAAAACATCTAGTGCATACTTCTTCTGAGAGAGTAAAATACCACTGTTCGATCTCGCCACTTCGATGCCCAGAAAATACTTCAACTTTCCAAGATCTTTTATATCCAATTTATCTCTTAGCTGCTTTTTTAGATCTGAGATAGCTTCTGCATCATCCCCAGTAACAACAATGTCATCGACATAAACAATAAGAATCGCTATACCTGAGTTCGGCTTCTTAGTAAAGAGCGAATAGTCCGACGCAGCACGCTTGAAACCAGCTCCTTCAAGGCCTATCTTTAAGCTAAAAAACAAGAGTTCCGGGAGAAACTACTTTCCTTAGTTGATTGAAAAGGCTTGAGGTACCTATGAATCATAGTAAAAAAAAAAAAGGAAATGCCATACTCTACTCTTTATATTAAAATTCATGCGCACAAGAGCTTAACGTGCACAGGAAAAAGCCAAGAATTCAATGGCGGTCTTCTATCAAGCAGCACTTACTTTTACACCGAATACGATCACCGTAAGAGCTGATTCGACGGGAACCCTATGAATGCCATCTGAGGATTGGATGCTGTTAAAAGCGCTATCCCATCTGTCAATTCTTTTCTTAAAAACCGTCCGATAAAAGAAAATTCCCCCCTGGAACCGAGCGAAGTATGGTTTTCTGCTCTTACTAGTCCTATTTAGAATGGAAATAAAAAAACTTTTCCTCCCTTACTGAAGGAGCATTCCCGTCTTGCTTGACTCGAGTGCTAGCTTTCTTCTTCTGTCAGAGACGGATCTTGGGCTACCGGTGACCGGCCAGTAGGAACTCTTTGGGCGGTCTTGATCCACTAACTTACTTGGGAAGATAGCAAGAACTCAGAGCCTTCACATCCACCCGAAGCATCTTAGAGCGATCAGGTTACCGGCTCTACGAGCTCCTGGGCCCACGCCTTCTCGATGCTACTTGCAAAGAGCAGATGCACAAAAGCAGGATCAGAAAGAACGAAATCTTCCTTTCGATCTTGTACTCTACGGAGGGGCGTAGCGAAACACCAACCCAATCTCGATGTTTGAAAGATGTTCTGTTCACATACTCGTTTTCACACATAGGAACAGATAGGCAGGAAAAACTACCCTTTCTAGAAAGAAGGAGCCTTCTTATATACATGAGAAACTAGTCCAAGAACCTCCTCAGCTTCACTCAGAACGACTAACTAGGTCGATGCCTACTCCTCCTTCCTATTAATCTAATCGACTCATCCTTCCGTTCATTCTTATTCTTACTTACCATACGCATTTTTCAATGAAAGATGACAAGGTATATAGGAGGTTTTTGTGGATTAAAAGACTAGCGATCAACCGCCCAACGAGACTATATATTTCATTTTATATATACGATGAAATAAGAGGCGACATGCCCCAGAAGCTTGCAGAATACCAAAGATGGACAATCAGTAGACTGCTGGATAGACTGGCTGGCGAGGCCAGGTAGATCTCTGTGGGGTCCCCTTCTCCGCTTCAAATGGGAAGGCCAACATCCTTTTGTCGCCCGTTAGCAAGACCGAAACTAGATGCGTCGAGCTGCCTAAGGTCTTGACCACCTCCTCTTATTTAAAGGAAAAAAAGTTGTACCATAAAGTGCAAACGATACTCCGCATCTAGATCAAGTTACCTTTCAAACAGCGGATTCTTTAACTTCTATCAAACAGCGTATTCTCGGCATCAATGCACCAACCCCTGGCAAGATCCGATCGGAAATAACCCAAGAGGAATTAGAAGAGTGGCTTAAAAGCTCCTTTAAGCCATTTTATTTCCCTTCATTTGCACGAGATTAATATTTCTTTTTGGGGATTCCACTAATAGACAGATTGGATAAGATTCTTACTCCCGCACCGGAACTCTTGCTTCTTGGCCAAGAGAGGCTTCTCGCTGCAATCGATTCCTAACATCTGATCGGCGATTGTGAAAAAAGAATAGGAGTCCTTTAGCCTTCGGTCAATAGGAGTAATTCTTCCCTCTAGTAGGTCAGTCTTTAAATGTGTTCCATAGAATAGAAGAGAAAGAGTCAGTCTTTACTCCTTAGTCTGCCGCTATCTTTCATCCCTTAATTGCCTTATCTTTTCTTTTTCTGTTGTAAACCGGCCGTTTGTTTTGTTAGGATCTTCTCGCCGTAACCAGTAATAGGCTTATCTGCCGTTTCATTCGCATTATCGTGAGCGGGTCTGGTGAACTACCCTTTCACTGGTTCTAGCTACTATTGGATTTGAACCCTAGCTTAGCACTCCCTCTTGTTATTGTTAGGGATATACTACCCGTCTAATCTTGATTCTCCTTTACAGACCAGCAGACCTTACATACGCAATTCCTCGATTCATTAACGTGCAAGAGAAAGCGATCCACAAGAGGGTTCGTTCATCTAACACTTACCCACTATCGGCTTCAAGCAACTATCGATGTAGACTGAGAACCTATTGTATAAGGTTTTACTATGTGTGAGAATTTGTTTACAATTTTTTCACATACTCGATTTACCTAGGAAGTCCTGAGAGAGCAACAGCAGCTGGAATTGGACCGAGGGGTACTAATCCTTCAGACTGTCTCAATCCAGGTAACTCTTACTCCATTACTTACTGACAAACGGATCCAGGTAGCTCAGATCTAGCTAGGTTAGACGGTTCGGTCTTAGATGGTTTGCTTGGTCTAGTGTGTTAGGGATAGCTGAACAGAGCAGAACGACTTCTCGCTGTGTGTCTAGTAGAACCCGAAGCATTGACATTGAAAGAAAGAACAAAGACAAGGATTTACCCATAGGAGAATCCTGTCTAGAATCATCGACTACTCGAAAGTCAACTCATCTCGGAGCATGGAAAGAAGGATCGATGGACAGAGTACTGGATAGAAAGCCTATGGTCTCTATGCCTGCTGAAGTCAGCTATTCATTTCCAGTTATTCCGTGTCTGGTTTGATAGAACCAGGAGTGGGAGATGGAGTCGATTAGTTGACTAAGTAGAAAAATTAGACTTCTATTCTAAATGAGTTGGTACCGGCCCTTTCCTTTTCTAGTAAAGCTACTACGTACCTTTTCTATTTAGCAGCTTTTTCTTTCACAACTCTTTCTGCCACAACGGAAAAAACCTCATGCGGATCTAAGCTCTCGAAAAACCTTCCTTCTTCTACTATTGATCTTGTCGGCTAGCTCTATTCTAACTTGACTGACTTCCCTCGGTTCTTGCCTTCAAAAAACGATTGAATTTCTCCTTCCTCCCGCTCGTAGATTAACGTTGTCAGTTGCGGATGACATTTCTCTTCTGTCTTCTTCTTTCTTTCAGACCCTGGCTAATGTGGTTGGTACGCAATCTCGGGTTCCATACTCGGGTTACCAAGCGAAGCGCTCGGTCCAGCCCCAACACTATCTCCGGTTCCAACGCTTCAGGCGTCAGGCTCAGGGAAAGCAGATTAGTTCGGTTCACTAGGCGAAGGCGAAGCAGAAGTCGTAAGACGCTTTCGTCACATAGAATTAGAGCTACTCGTATGAAAACGAACTACTCGCTAACAAAGACTTGCTTTTGCTTTCCCTAAAGACATTCAAGTCTCGTCTTGTCCAACGCTGGTGCAAATCGAGATCAAGAACAACGTTCGGTCGGTTCATAAAGAGATTGGGTCGGAAAATCCACCTTCTTCCCGGGCGAACTCCCCGGAGAATGCTTCCCAGGCGAATAAACCTTCCCCGGTGGACTTTCCAGAAGAATTTGAATCAGGCGAGTCAGCTTCCTCAATTGCAGTTGAAGAATCCGGTTCATCCGTTGAATAAGCAGACAAATCCGCTTTCTCAGAATCAGTTAAATTAGAAGAATTCATCCATTTCTTAAGAAAAGTGGGCGTCATCGTCATTTGAAGCGTCCAATGGAGAATTTACTATCTAATCAGCGGAACGCGGCTTAAAACGATGATTTAAGGGCATTTCGAACGTTTCTCGATTTGGAGACTTCGATTGAGGTATCCCCCGCGGGTATGGTACCTTTTCCATTGACTTCTCGACTGCTTCATCGGAGGAAGAATCGGGTGAAGAAAGCCGGTTTTGTTGGTGAATCACCCTTTCCCCTTGGCTTCTCCGCAAAGTTGGACCTTAAGCCTACCTATTGAAATCTCGCTTGCTTGGAACAGAACTATTAAAGCTAACGGCCGCCGCCTTGGAATCAGTTCTCCTAACGGCAGGCTCGGAACTAAGGGAACTAGGCGTGGTTGTAAATCCTTGACTCCTTGACTCATGGGTTGAAAATCAAATCAATGTCGTGGGGGAAATTCAATCAATGGGTTGCGCCGCTGTAGAATGAAGTCAAGTAAGTACAAGTTAAGTAAGTACTATTTAGTGAAAGCAAGGCCGGAAAAAGGAAAGCAAGCAGGAAAGCCTTAACGTTCTTCCCTCTTATGGTCACTGCAATTCTGCTCTTAACTTTGTCCACCATCGGCTGAGGGCATCCCTTCTCAGCTTTCCTTTGACAAGGGGCTTCGGCAAATCACTCCCGTCTGTGTTCGCTAGGATTACTATCCCACCAAAATGTTTTCTTGATTACCTACGGCTTCTATTGTTCGGAGCCCATTTCTCACACGGATCATTCTGATTCGGAAGGATCTTTTTCAGGAACGGACTTTCTTTTGTAATCCAATCCACCAATGGGGAATCCAACAACAAGGAGGAAACGACTGTGGAATCAACTTCTGCTTTAACTTATCGGGAGAAAAGGGAGGATGCTCACTGTCGGGCTTCTATGAGTGGCGCTTTCGATTGACTGCCTTCTTTCGATTCCTCTAATAAGACGATCTTCAAGACCAGAGATCCTAGACCCAAGTAGACTATTCTAGGGACGAAAGAACAGAGCTTTTCTTTGGTTTCGTCAACAACAAGTCAAGTTGTTTTGAGAGTTCAAGTAAGGACAGGCTATATAAAATAGTCTTCTTCACGGCGATTGGTTGTTTTGTTGTCCAAGTCGAGTAGAGTAAGTTGCTGCTTTCATGGTGGCGAGTCACTATTACTTGTGGCTTGAGCCGGGAGGGGCTTTCCTGGTGATGCGTATGCGCCTGTTTCAAAGCTCGATCGACGGGAAGGGACCGAAGCGTACATACAAAGATAGCGCTAGTTGGAAGATAGGCAGGCTCCACGCAATGAAATTGTTTTTGAATCACTTTGCGCTTGAAGAACATAAACTTTTCGTTTCATTGATACCGAATGAGGCGATGCTAATCGTTTCATGTGGTATGGTTATAGACCGTGGGAAGTAATGAAAATGCTTCGGCGGTCGGTCTCGGAAAGAGGAGCAGGTCTATTGTATAGAAGAAGCACAGTCGGTCCATGGCCGACCATTTCCCTGGATAGACTCGACAGAAAGCTAGCATTAGGTCTAAAGACGAGTTTACCGGAACCCGAGTCCTCCTCTTGGAATATCTCTGACATCGTTATTATTGATTTGAAAGTGGAAAAGAAGGACTTATTATAGGCCAGGCAGAAGCCCTGCGTCTCACACTTTGATGAGTGGAACCTCTTGTCCCCTCTAATCCGCTGTGCTCTTAGCGTACGGGATCATTATGACTGGAGGAAGCCCATTCTCTTGTGAATGAAGCTGGTGCTCATTGTTCTCATAGTAAGAAGAGTCAACCAGGGAAAGTCCCATTAGGAAGTGCAAGGGGCACAGCAGATGACTTCCTTAGTCTAGTTCCGTGCTGTTCTCATTAAAAAGAAGAATCGCAGGAAGAGCGGTTAAGCTCCGTCAAAACCTTTTTAAGGGTAGCGCTGGCGTGAGGTCATTTCATTAGGTGAGGGTTCTCTTTCGTGTCATCAATGTGGGAAGAAGAAGATGATCAGATGAAGGGCATTGAGGGTGACTTCCTTCTTCTGCTGTTGAGGTATATGTTGTTTTGGACGGGATAGGTAATGGTTTTAGAGGGGCTACGTAGTGCAGCTTGGCTTAGGGCGCAGCCAAGTCCAGTCATCTATCTATATCTATATACGCTATATCACAACGACTTCTATCTAAGAATTATTCAAACTCAACCTCTCTTTCCTCCACCCGAACTACTTGCCCTATATATGACGAGTTGAACTGAGCTTGACTCGGAATGAAGGGAAAGACTTTTTTGATTAATCAAAACTTTCCATGACCTACTTTCCAACTTGATGGGAGTAGGGGCAACCAGCTGGAACTGTTCTATTTCTACGAGTTGACAGACTGAGAGAACAAAGTGGACTAAAGGCCAAGAAGAGGAGAGGAAGCGGAAGCTAATAACGCTTACCGCAAAGAACTTTTTTCTTTCTATGAGCTGCCCTACCTATACCGACACCCGGAAAGCAAGCTAGGTTAGAGTTGGTCCACTTGCTTTATTTGAACAGGAAAGATAGCCGAAACTAGCAGTTATATTTCTCTTCTCGAGAGTCCCTTTGCTTGGGCTTTTAAGATAGATAAATTATGAAGAAAACTTATCATTTCTAATCCCCTCAAAATGGTGGGGATTAGAAAGGATAATATTTTCCTTGTACCTAAGCCATTTTCTTTCCCTCTTCTTCTTTAAGTTAGAAAAACACTCCATCTTTTTCCTTAAATACACATAAATTAATCATTTATCCTTTCCAATTTAATCCTAGATACCAAACGAGGCCTTTGACTTTCATCCCGTTGAAAGAGTAGGCATTTTCCTACCCTGGAGTAGCTTTCTTCATTTGGATAGCAATAAACCAATCTTCATAATTCATTTGGCCCCAATTGAACAATATCATTCTAGCCGTCCAGCCATCCTTGTAGTCCCTGCATACCCTCTCTAATAATGTCATTAAGGGCTAAGGGAGGTCTCTTGGGTACATTAAGACATAACTCGACATCCCGCAATAAAGTCGGTGGCTCTATTGCTCTCCCTCCAACAATGGGTGACTCTAAAAGACTGTAAGGCTCTTGCATTTTCAGTGAAGCTCAGCAGCATATTTCGCGCTTCAGCGGAAGAGAAACCCCCTTTTATACCGTTCGTGTAACTAAGAATACCACGTAGCTTACGATCATCGGCTTTGATCATGCCACTAGGCATTTGATTAAGACATTGCACAATGATCCGAACACTTTGTCGCATCTCTTCAATACGGATACAGTAACGATCATAGCGATCCCCTCTGGTACCTACAGGTACGTCAGGATCCGATTGGTCATGAACATCGTAAGGTGCTGCTCTTCGCGAATCCCAGCATACCCCTGGTTGGGATGGGTGCTCGTTAGCGCTTTCAATAAGGACTTTTATTAGNGCCCGGGCCAAGTCAGTGGGGGGACCCTGTCGGGCTCC
>QANT01007006.1:0-60000 GCA_003254885.1 Purshia tridentata | reverse complement strand
GCGAAGGTTTCTCGATAAACTATCTTACTTGAATGAAGAAAGACAGAACTCTTCTTTATATACAAAATTTTCAGTCTAGTCCTTTGCTTTGTACCAGAAGAGTGCGGCAAGGAGGAGATACTAAGCAATCAAAGGGATGCAAGCAAGGAATCCGGCCTATTGGATTAAAGCAAGGAAGCAAGAAAAGAGATAAGCGTTAGAAGGAGGTAGGAGGATTCACTCTTGCTATGCCGCACTCTCATACTTTTGAGTAAGGAATTCCCTGCAAGGCAGTTAACGGCTGTCGGATAGGGCATCGGGAAGAACATATGGAAAAGAGAACCTGCGAGTACTATTCAGTTAGGATGTGCCCCCCTGAAATTGTTAGATATTTGCCTTTATGACTCGTCTTCTTTTATAGGGTCTATCCGGAGATACTAAGCCTGGAATAAGTTTCGATCTATGGCAATTTCTTTGTAGTGGCCAGTTTAAGCTATCAGATATAGGAGAGACTACCTACTTCAAGTTCAAGGCAGGCTAGCTCAGTACACGATTCCCTTCCTTTAATGTGCAATTCCCGTCCTTTAAATAGAGCGACTTCCCGCTCTTCTGTCTGTCATCTGTCAACTGGTAACGGCCGCATCTGTCCAGTAACTGTCCTGTAGGCGGTCCAATCGCTCATCCGTCCACGAATACCGTCCTTGAAAGAGATCCTCTGGCCCTGTCTTCGGTCCTGTCTTCTGTCATATGTCCCTTGCTTGTTTCCTGTAAATATGTCCAATCCCTTCGAATCCTGTCCCGTCCTTTCCCTTGTTCCTTTTCCTGCCCGCTTATCCTGTTCAAGCTGTCCGTTGCTTGCTCTGTCCACGAATACCGTCCTACGAATACTGTCCTCTAGCTTCTGTTATGAGTTAATTTCTATGGCCTATTTGATCTAAAAAGAAGCCCTGTGAAAGCCATCTGTAATAGGGAGCTATACGGTCCATTAACGTTGCTTAATTGGCCTTAGCGTTTCACACTAAGTAAGCAAGCTACCTTATTTATGTGCTCTAGTCGAACAAGCAAGCCAGCCTAGCAGAGTCAGCCTTCTCTCTTCTCTTCACTGGCTCTGATCTCATCAGACTCGTATCCAGCCTCTCTTTCCTCGGTCTCGGTGCTCGGTCCAGGAGAAGAGAAAGACTCGGATCCAGGGGAGGGAAAAATACCGGTATCCTAGCTCCATTTCAAGCCTAAGCTCTCCCTCCGCTTCTCGATCCCCAGCTTCCGCTGCTAAGCAACCATCTTCTCTCTCTTCGACCCACCCTACTACAAAGGCCCGACCGCGACCCAATTAAAGAGGTCAGTCAAGGGAGTTATGATCGACCCCTGGAAACGATGAAGGCCATCCACCCGAATAGAAGCCGAGAGCGCTTACTACAGACAGAGGTGGAGCGGGGGCGACCCACTGAAAGATGTCAAGGCGCGACCAAAGGCCGGAAATCCTATGTCCAAGCGCTTCAGAGGTCAAGGGAGTTCGATCCGGCTACAACTCTCCTCCTTCCACGCACGGACAAGGATCGGTTGTTGAAACAAATTCATCTAGAAACAAATAAGTTCTTGTTTGATCTGCCGCTGTTAGAACACCGCAATATTCATCGTTTTGGGGTTAATGCTCTCAATGGTGAATCGATCATTCTTTGTCCTTTTTTTTCTTTTTCGGAATGGAAGAAAAGTAATGAAACCCGCGATGGCTACGAAATAACCTCCTTTTATTTTCTTAATAATAAAGCCCCTTACCTTTGTATTCGTTCGCCAAATCTTGTTCAGTTCCATCCAAGCTCGGGTTTGTCTGAATCTTCGCGGAAGAAGAAGAAGCGGTTCACCAGCCACTACATCTGTGGATCCCACCAAATCATTAAACCTGGCGGCTGCTCGCTCTTTGATCAGTGATTCACCGGCCACTACATCGATGAAGAATCTCTCCAAAATCTGCTCTTTGATCAGTGATTCACCGGCCACTACATCCAGGGATCCCACCTTATTCTCAAACCTGGCGGCTCGGTTGATTGGCACTCCTGTAGGCTCATCTTGCATACAAATTCTGGGGGTCCCGGGTCCTGCATCCACCAAGAACATTTCTTCCCTTAAGCGTAAAACTTCAGATTGTAAGGCATTTCCACTACATAAGAAAAAACTTGAATTAGATCTTGGAAATAATCGACTCAAATAGATGCTCATCATAAGCTTTTTTTTTAAGATTCACCGCTTCTTGCTCTAAAAATGAAGAAAGACTTGTCGGAAATCGCCGGTTGGGTTGGTCCAACCAAGAAAGGCATGGGAGTCTTTGGGCGTATTTCATACGCTATTTCTATTTTTTTTTTTTTTTTATCGGCTAAACGAATTATGCTATTTTGATCTAAGTCGAAGGTATCTTCAAATGATCCTATAATAGGGGGGTAGCTTATCCTCTTGACACTATCGTTTTCTTCTTTTTTTTATTGATCTTTCAGGACTGATCAAAGAGAAGCTAACCTTTTCTAAGGCCGCTATTCCGGAAGGAATAGAGTAAGGCCTTTCCCTCTCCTCTCCTAGTAGCTAGTAGTTCTGTAGTTTTCTTCCTGTAGCTAGGTTTCTAGGTAGTTGTTTGTATTTTGCATTCCTATTAGGAAGCTGCGCAGCGGGAACGATCAGCGGCAGGGGACAGGCTTGGCTTACCATCCATCCTCTCGTGAGCCAGCGAAGGCGAGTACTCCACTCCTTGACCTTTTCTTTCTATCGAATCGATATCCGGCCGATTGGATCATAGAAAACTCAATCTGCTACTCAACCCCCGAGGCTCGTACCTGCATCATTGGGACCAGGCGACGGGGGAATGACCAGTGTCTATTACTTACGTATCAACGTCCGGACCGAACAGAATAGATTCATTCAACCCGGGAAGCGAAGCATTGGAGGGATCAGAAGTCTCTGATTTGGCTTCTTTGGATGCGTAGGGATCGGGTGCTTGCGGTAGGTCATCCGCGGAAGAGGGCTTTCTGGGCTGCTTCTCCTGGTGGCCTTCCTGGGATGAAATTCCGCTTGATGGATGGATTACTTTACGGATGGGCCAAATAATGGTAAAAGACATAAGTACACAACAGACCGGTAGGAGAGGCTTTCTCTAGCGTCTTTTGCCGTTGAGTTTGACTTTTTCAATTGATTTAGTATTCAGAAAGAGGATTTTCTAGTCGTACCTCTATTGATACGAGGATTGTTTACCCAGAATAAAAGGGAAAGCCTTTCCTGAACGTGATGCTATTTGATATCTTCAGTAGATCATAAGTGAGCTTAGCTCACCTCGCGAAGTCAACTATGCGAGTTGCTCTTTACGAAAGCCTGAGCTTCATGCCTGCTGCGAAGCGCGCTACCTCTCAGGTAAACCTGACCTTGCCGAGTGCTGACCTCCAACTTCAAAGACTTGGCTGGCATACCCTTCTGACGCCCCTCTTCCTCACTTTCAAACTAATTCAAGTCAGCCAGGCCCCTTTTCCCATCTCCTGCTCTTACCCGGAGCAATAGCACCGAATTCTATTCCCATTCTGGACCTCCGCCTTACTCAAATAGGGCTTTGATGGACATTCCCCGCTTAAGCTATCCAACAGTTCTCCAACTGGTTCAGTGGTATGTGGTTTTTCTGAGTGATTTTATACATAAGCAAAGAGTTATTCGAACAAGGCTTACGCACGGGTGGCTGAACCCTCCTTGCCTTCTCGTTTTATTAACTCCTTCTTTGAGCTGCTCTTCGGGTTCATGCCAATATTGAGTGAAGAGTCAATGATGGAGAGTGGAGTGAGGGAACTGAAAGGCCCGAACTAACGGTAACCATATCCTGCTCCGATCTCGATCAACGATTCTCGGTCGACCGGTCTCCCTACGGCTTCCTCCGCTCTTGGCGCACGTAGGCCAGAAGCAAGAACAAGCCTGACTACACTACTAGAGACTGACTAAAGTACCCCCCAAACAAAATGGAGGGCCAAAACAGTCACTATCTCACTACGGCTTGAAAGCAGCAAACTACAGATGCTGACGGAACCTATTCAAAAGCTAATGGCGAGCTTAAGCTTAATAGTCACGGTCCCGAAGCTTAAAGTGAAAGTACCAGTGTTGCCATGGTGGGAAGGGAACGAATACTGATATGATTAACCAAGCAGTGTTAACACTAGCTCAGAGTTGGAAGCACTTTACTCAATTCCTGAAGAAGGAAAGTCATAGCTTCGTTTAGTAACTTTTCTTATCTGAATATTCGGTAAACATTCCATAAACCGGACGGAAGAGCAGGAGGAAGAAGGTTATTAAATAAAGTGGGTCGATCAGTCCACCGCCCAAGCCCCTTCCTAGGCGAATACTACTTGCCGACTAAAAGTGGGGAAAGAATACAACCGACTTTCCTACTATAAAGAAAGAATGCTCCTACGTTTGCTCCGTATCCCGCAAGGCGCTACTGCATTCTAGTTCCGTGACTTAGATTCCATTCCGTACCGTCAGAGTTTCATGTAGCAATCAAAGGGAGGAGCGTGAAGCAAGGGTGCTAGTGTATAATACAAGACTACGGGGATCTGTAGCTTCTTTCATGTAGTTCCGGCAGGCCGGAGCGCACTTCCCTTTTCTACGCTGGTCAATTTCCATCTCATCCATCTTACTTGAAAGAAAAAGAGTCAATCCAGTCGCAGGTGAGCCGTATCCTTGCTTTCATTGAGCGTATATGTATGTTATGTTATATCATAGAATAGAAAGGAAGAGCAGAGAAGACTCAAAGACGAGAACACTATCAGTGTAACTGCATCGTCCGCAAGATCTTCTCGGTGAGTTAACAGTTCAGCCAGCCATGAAAGACCGGAAGGAAGAGAGTAAAGCGCTGCCCACCGATACTAACTGCTCACTATTTACCACAAGCCTAAGATAGATGCACAAATCAAACAAAAGGAAAGGGGGCCGATACTGAAGCTTATGGTCCTGACTACACTCCATTCCTTCTCTATTCTTCCGACCTGCAAGCGGAGGCTGATAAGCAGCCAGCCGTAGTGGAAGCTGTTGCTGGAAGCAACCCCTGTTACTCAATTCCTTGATCCTTAGCTGGCCTGTTTTCCGCGATACGCCAGGATTGAATCTCTCTCTTGAACGTGAACCTCTGCTTGCTCACTTGACTCCACTCCACTCGTCCTTGAACCTCATGCATGTAACTACGATTAGCAGACGATGCAGTTACACTAAGAGTCTTATATTATAATAGGATTACCCACCTCACTTCCAATCACTGCACACTGACCTCCTCTAGATTCAATACACAAACTAAGCTAAGCCGCTTATCGTGAAAGAGATAGAATCGCTGAAAACATAGGCTAGGATATAGGACCTCTCTCCTCATGGGCCCGGGTCTAGCTAGGGATGCGAGACGGGGAATGGGGGAAAGGTCGGCCCACTGACAACTACTTCACACCAAGAAAATCTCTATTCGACAAGCCAACAACGGAGCATTCTCCGGAGCAAGCAAACGGAGTCCCTGAACCAGCCTTAGAGCTGATCAAGTACAGGGCACGCTAGCGCACTCCGGCCTGCTGAGCGTAACGTAGCGATTGTTCGGTCTTGTTTCCAAGCAGCCTTACTGGAGAGGCCTTGATATTATTGTGCTGTCACTGTGCTAGCCCAGCAGATGTTTCTCCCATTAAAAAGGGTTCTAGGGCTCAGGAAGGAGTCCCTGTGGAACTTCTATGAAGTTCAGACCGCGTTCTTCCAACGCTTTTGGCACAATACCCGTGTCAAAAAGTGTATTGACGCTCTCTTCCAGATTCGACAGAATCGCGGGGAAGGCATCAGAGAATGAAATCGGCGGTTCCGGGAGGTGGTCGCTGACATCGATCATTGCGACGAGCAGACAGCCATCATGGCTTACCGCAATGCTCTGTTGAGGAACACCAGGCTCTATGAGTCCCTGGTAAAAAGCATTCCAGACAACTTTGAGGAGCTGATTCAGAAGACGGAGAAATACGCCCGCTTGGAAGAAGAAAAGAAGAGCACAGTCCCTACCGGGATAGTCCCAACAGGGCAAACGGTGGCTAGCACTCTCAAACCCGGTAATGCCGGTGGAGAGAGTTCATCTCACGGAAAGAAGAGATTTCGGACGGACGACCGTTCAAGAACATTTTATCCCCTCTGCAAACCACTTGATGTGATCCTGCGGGAACTAAAGATGAACCCGGCCTTCAAGCTTCCTCCTCCATTTCCACAACCCCCGGAGGATAAGCCCGGCGTCAACATGAGGCAGTACTGTGAGTACCACCAGTATAAGGGGCATCGAACTGCCCACTGCCGAACTTTGAGGGCTCGCTCCTTCGCGTATGTTAAATCGGGATCGAAAGCAACAAGAACTGTAGTAGATGTATTGTCGGTACTAGGCGCTTCTTCTTCTCGTATTTTTTAGGAATCTGAACCTTCAAGCCATCCACCGGCACACGCTAAGGCAGGTAAGGCAGTCGCAGAGCTCGAAGTCCTAACTACTTATTTCTTATTTTCAAATGGGACGATATACTCTTTTTTAGTCCCCTTCACAGCCTGCGGGTTCTTATTCAATTGCTTATGCGGATTCGATTTCGGTTGTTTCAGTTACAAGAAGAGAGACGGTTGGTGTTGCAGTTGTGACGGTTGCCTTCCTTAGTCCGATTGCTTTCGAGACATGAGGCTAACAAATAGAACGATTGCCTTTAGTGACGATTGCATTTTTTATATAGGCGAAGTGACAATCTCTTTCAGAATCTCACTTGGCAATAGGACTCGAAGAGAGTTTGATTTAATGCTCCTATCTATATCTATATTATTTTTTTTGATGAAAGACCGGAAGGGGAAGTAAGAAGCAGTAGCAGTTGGGGACGCCTAGTCCATCATACTATAGTGGTCTTAAATACAGTTAGTGTCGGCCAGGAGATCTCTATCACATTCACTGGATATGGCTTCCAGTCGGCCAAAAGCTTCCCTGTCAACTGAAGCATTCTTTGCCGAGCGTACACCCTAAGCTCTTTCATGAACTGGATGAGTAAAGCACCCACTAAAGTCAGTGAGTTGAGGTGCCGGGGGTCTTCTATTCCTTCGACGTTTCTAGAAAAACAGACCATATAGCTGCTCTCTTGCCCCCCTGCGAATGAGCTGAGTGAGCCCGAGGAGTTTCTGCCGCTGATGAGGTTGATGGCGCTTGAGGCACCATCTGCTTCAGAACCTCAACAGGGGCCCCTGGTGCCTCAGCCACTGGGGCTACTGGAACGATAGGAGCAACCGGGCTGTTGAAGCTTCTGCAGCGAGAAGCTCTGTTTATGTAGATGTCTATTTAGAGCAGCAGCTTCCGCTTCTCATTTCCATGCGCTCCGCACTGCCGCAGTGGAATCCTCGGTTGCTGGAACTGCTCCTCCTTCTAGCGCGGTCGGCCGTAAGCTTGATTTCCCTCAAAGCAAAATAACTCTCCGCTCCTGGTGCCGCTTATTGCAGATTTCTTCCCATCACTTTCCACTTGCAGCCTTTCCTCTTTTTCCCTGATCTCTGTCCAAGACCAGGTCGGCCTGTTTATCCTTGAGACGAGCTTATTTGGTCTCAAGGGCTACTCCTGTCAAATTCGGCTGTCTTCTCTATGAGTTGGATCTCTTTGGAGCCCCTTGATAGTAGTTAGCTCGGCTTTTTGCTTCAGAAAATGAGTTTGCCTCGCTTTCTCTTTCTCAGCCAATACTATGTCCCTACTTTTGAGTTATCGCTCCCCTTCTTGGCTATTGCGATTCTTTTCCTCCGTGCCAGTTCTATATTCATTCGGCCTCAGCCCTTGCGGCAGTGCCCACTCTTTCTTCCAGACGCCTGTTATGCCTATATGGCATCGGTGACTAAGATACTCAATTGAGTCAAAAATGGAGATCAGAGTCTGTCTGGAATTCAGTCTTGCTTCTCCAGCTCCACCAGAGCATTTAGAAAGAGTTCGGGAATAAAGTCAGAGCAAACAGAAAGAGACTGTAACCTTACAGGTGCAGCCACGAAGGCTTGTTCCTCCACCGCAGTAGCTCTTCTCTTGTTCTTCTTCCTTCTCAGAGGTCGATTCAGCAGCTTCACTCCAAGGTTAGTGCTTGTATTGCAGGTGAGAATCCTGAGATGGCTTCTTGTGGCCCAGCCTCCGGAGAGATGAACTGAAAGAACTCCTATTTAGGTTTGAGCTCCGCTCTCCCGCTTAGTTCCCGTTTGGCGTGCTACTATAACTATAGATGCAGAACCTCAGCTTCGCTTTCTTTCTTCCGACACGAGGAATTCCAACAGGCTCAAGAATGATGGGAAGGGGTGCTTTGATTGGCCATCGCCCTTTGGGCTCTTTCAAAACAACTCCTTCCGTTCGAGACTAGTTGCTGCCAGAGACCGTGGATTTAACTACCCCTCCCGAACCTTATTCTGTTTGTAGGCATCGGCTTGTAGTCTCTTCCGACTTCTAGAATAATGGGTGCTCGAATGGGAACCTTAGCTCTTTTCTATCGGTTGGGTGGAGTTCCACCTTTGGTTCACTTCTACTTCTTTGATCGATGGGTGCTTGAATCTCAGGATAGAGATCACTCCTCTTGGTCCGAGGCTTTTTTCTACTATATAATAGGGCCTTGGTTTGGATCTTTGCCGTCGGTTGGAAAAATCGTAGAAAATCCCCTATTTTTGTCTGGTTCTGCCGATCGAGCCTGGGTCGAAGGTGGAGATGGGGACTCAATCAGTAGAATCAGACTGGAATCGGACTAGAAATTACAAAAAGAAGAGGCCTCGTGGCTCCGAAGAAGAAGTTTACCGGTTCGAATGAAAGGTTGTGAGAAGCCCCAATGGAGATGCCCAAAATCCTGCTAAGAGAATTGCTAGTTTTAGGTCCTTGAGGTCTTCTCTTGGAGATGCTAACTTGAGTTTCTCTGGGCGCCTCTCAACGAGTTTAGCCTTTTTTAGGGCTTTCTGCACTCCGATGCCTATGAGAAAGTGGCAAAAGTCTTTAAATCTTGAGGTTGCAACTCCTGCGATAGTCCCCGAAATGGCACATTCCGAAGAATTCCTGTATGAATCTACGGCTTCAACGCCTGTGACAGAGCACACCGCGTCGGTGGGGATTTGTGGTCAAGACGATAACGCGCTTTTCCGCCGGGAGAACGCTCCTCCCTCCTCTTTGTCTGGTTGGTCCCGCGAATTCATCCGCTTTCAGTGAATGAGCTCGGTTCCTACGATTCGAGATTCCACCGGGGATGATAACACAACAGATTGATTTCGCGACGGATAAGGGAATGGTTTCTCTGAGGGCTTCGTGCGCCATGCCCGTCCGAACTGATCGGTGATGGTAACAAGACCCCCAGGAGCGATGGTAATGGTCCATGGTTCCGTAAATTCCACTCGATCCTTCCCAAGATGATCAATAATGAGGGTTTCGACCCCGAATAGATACATCTACGCCCAGCCTCGGGAAAGCCCTTCTTAGGCCTTATTCAACGCTTGAATGCGCAAGACCGAAACGCAAGGCGGGGCAGATAACCTTCTAACTGAGGCCCGGAGATATTCGATTTATCGGATTGGGAGCTAGCTCCCAATCATGCCTTCCCAGATAAAGATTCATTCTGTGTTGTTCTGGTCCGGAAGAAGAAGCTTGGATCAGCAGAACTGGCATCTGTCCGCCGGATCGATAGCAGTGTGAGGGTGGTCGTAGATCAGAGCTCAGAAGATGATCGTCCGGAAAGTTTCTTTCGTCGAATTCACCTCTCCCACGCCCAATCTTTACATTAGTGGACGGACACCGCCCAATCCTAGAACAGGAACGAATCTTTCAATTGCAGTCGACCACAAGATAAAGAAACCGATTGAAGCAAGCATTTGTAGTACCCCTTCCTTCGTTGTGGATCCCCCTCCCTTTCTTATTTAGAATATCTCTTTGGCTACCAACTCAAAGAGTAAAGCGGTGGTAAGATATGGAGGTTTTTATCCCTCTTAGAGCTTTGAACTGGCCGGCCTATGATCATTTAGGGGGAATTATTATATATAGCTGGTGCGCTTGTTTGCGTCCAATCCGGAGGTGATGACCGCCGGAAGGAAGGAGCTAGAAGCGAAAAAAAAGTATACACTGGAGGTTTGGAACCCAGAGAAAAATCCGATATAACATCTGAATCTTGAAAAGCTCCGGATATTCAGTTGTTCAATCTGCGGGTGCTTTGAAAAGCTTTATTCCCGTGTAGACATGATTTGACGAAAGGATCGATATTCGGAATAAACAGAATCCACAGAGTCGACTGATGCATCTATACTATTGAGTTGAGAGAAAGAGAAGATGGGACTAGTTTGCTACTCCCGCGGGCCCTACTTACTTAAAGCTTCTCTCCTCCAGGAGGCAAGGGATTGCTGCTTCCACAGCTGTCTCCACTCGGTCAAATGCGTCCTGCCTTGAACGAAGATGAACAGAGACTCCTTGGGACGTCAAGTTCGGATCTTGGCCTTTCCTATCTGCCAACAACCTCCTTGCGCGGGTGGAAACCACTCGTTGTGCGGCTCTAGGCATCCTGAGCTGACAGCACTTCGAAAGGCCTCGCTTAATTAATAGGCTGATCATCAAAGCGTACTTACTTATGTTAAGGTTCTTGTTATTAGTTGGATAGGTATGGCTTATTACGAGAGGATAACTTTATGCATTTGTCATGAGTAGCACGCGCCCTATACAAAGATTAGGTACGCCAGACAGACATCGTCAGCCTAGCCCTGATGCATTGGTTTTATCAAGCTGTCTCATTCATTCATTCAGCAGCTTTGACCTCATTCGTGGCTTGATTCTCGCTGTTTTTGGACAGGAAGGGAAAGTCCCAGCTGACATCCTGAGCTCTACAACTACCAGTGTGGCCTTTTCAGGTTCTGGATACTCGCATTCTGTTGAGCGAGATTGTGATTGTCTTCTCTCATCTAACTCCTTAGAGTCGAATGGTCTCGAAATAGGCTTCAAGAAGAAGCGAAATTAGGTAGGTATATATAGATATATCTTACTGGTAAGCTCCGTCATTGGCTTTCACAGGTCCTTTCCTTTGTTATATGCCAACTGATGTCGCATTGCCAACAACCCTTGCTTTGCCCCTTTTTCGTAAGGCTTATGACCTTTGTGACTTTCATCGGTACATATAGTCTATTTTTCTATGCATTCTGTAGGGTATTGGCGTTGTGCGACACTAGTCCTGTCGTCCGCCTAATTAGTGGGGAGACATTGATGTACGCGGTCAGCGGGGTAAAAGATCACCAGAGATACCTTCAAAAGTAAGTGACCAACCGGGAAGTCGCTGCCGTTTCTAGCTTTGCGGCTAACGAATGTGGGAATGAGTTCGCTCCTATGGGGGAGACTCCCATCCATCGGGTCTCCAAGCAATGATCACTCAACTTTATCAACTCTACTCGGCATTCGCTCCCGATCATTTGGAACAGAGCTTTTTTTCTTCCTTTCGTGTTATCTGGCTAGCTGTCCCTCACTCTGGCGCTTGGTCTATTGGTTGACCTTTTCAGCCGCTGACTTGCCTTTGCTGCCCTCCTATAGCTTACGCTCATACGTTGTTCCGTGTTATACTGCGCTTAGTTACCGTTAGTCCTCGGAAATTCTCGCTTTCTCGGGGCTCTTGCTACTTGCCTTCTAGTGTACCTCCGAAGCCATACTGGGTCTAGCTGACGACCTTCTATCTAAAGCGTGTCTGTCGTCGTGGCCTTCGGATGGTATCTTTGCTGGCTAGTCTGATCTCATGTCTACCCAGTGCCTAAGCCTATTCTCCAGGTCACCGACATTGCATGTGGAATCTCCGCTTCAAAAAGAGGAGTCCCGCCTTAAACTAAGAAGTGTTGACACTCAGGTGGACACTGAGATCGAGTTTTTTTTTCTTTTTATTTTTTTTTTGTTGACTTCTGACTTCTAACTTCCTAACCCGATTGGAAGCCAGCCGTCGGTCGGCTCTATGTATCGTGAGCAGATGGAACTTTGATGGTTTCGCTTTAAAGATTGGGTAAATACTGTAGTTATGAGAAGGTTTAAGCCCCGGAAGTTGAGAATGAGATTGCGTTTACACAGGGACTGTGATCAAATCCTCATACAATAGTCGTTTAACTTACTAACCTTAATCAAGCGGCATAGCATCCGAGCATTCATTAGATTACCTATCTTTTATGCCACCAGGACTGCCTTCCTCAGTTGTTGGTACACTAACCGTTCTCCCAGCAGTTAGCTTGCCATACTTACCGTTGCCGCCCGTTGGCTTGCGATTATACTTTCCGGGATAACAGGCGCTTAGTTACCTATATGCGTTGGAAGTCTTCGTCTGCTTTATCGAGCTCTGAAACCTGCCTTCGTGTATTCCTTCGCCGCCCCTCTGAGAAAGATTCTTTCGGCTTTCTCTCTTTGGCCCGGTATTGCTTGTTGGCCTGTGAAGGAAGCCCCGGTTGGCAAGTCTGACTATTCATTGCCGTCCGTTGGCCCGCTTATGTACTTTAAGCGAAATCTCGTATTTAGTCAACGTCACTACGTCGTTGTTGTTCCCGTCCGCTTTCCTGAGTCTGGTCTTCAAAGTCTTGTGTTCATTCTCAGCCCTTCAGTCAGGAATTAGCGTTCGACCTTCTCTCCAACAGCTGCTTCAATCAATGTGAAGTCTGACTACGAGGCTTCTTAGCCCGCTGCTGACTACTTATTGAAAGACCGAACAGGAAATACACATTCAATAAACAAACAATTACACTGTCATTAAAAAAAACAATTACATCTTCACTAAATAACCTAAATTCAGTTTCACTTGAAACTGAAAACAATTTCACTGAAAAATACAGTTTTTAGTAGTTTTTAGTGAAACTGAATTACTAAAATCAACAAAACTCAAACCCTAGCATATACCCGCCATGGCGAAGAGGCCATATGTTGCAGAGGTGTGTCGAGGCCTGCTACGCAGAGGCTCACAGGGAAGAAAGAAGGGCAAGTTCACCTTGATAGCTATAATGGACAGGGGGCATGGCGGCCATGGTCCTTTTCTCTTACGGAGGAGGATGATGATGGAGGGAGTGGATCGGGCTGAAAAGCTCGTGCAGTTCTATTTTTCCATTGTTTCAATCTACAAAGTCTTGTTGGTCGTAGAAGGAGGTTGGACTTGTCGACTATCGATCCGCATTCCATGCAATACCATGCCTTGTCACAAAAGCCTATTTCCTGCTCATTAATGACCACGCCTTCTGTTCAATGGCTTCCCTCTTTACTAAGTGGCTTCTATGGCATGCATATCCAGATTTTCATGAAGCTTATCGAGGGCAGCGTATGATCTTTCATCTGGGCGGGATTCTCATAGAAACAGAAGCTTCGATCCAGGAGACGCTTATGCGACAGTGGTGTATGAAGGGAGACCTTCAAAGAAGCTTATGATGAGAGTGAGAGAGAGAGAGGGAGAGAGAGGGAGAGAGGGAGAGATATAACTGATTTCAATTTTTAATAACCACTAGTTGGTAATAATGGGTATATTTGGGATATTGAAAAAAAAAAGAGTCAAAACTAGTTTGATATAGTTGACTAGGGGGTTTTGGAAGATTTTAAGTTTATAATAGGGGGTTTTGGGAGATGTTAATTTAGGGTGGAGGTTTAGGGAGAATCCAGCTCTAAATTGGGGGTTTATAAACATTTACATTTTAAATAATTCCTGGCCAAAAAAAAAAACATTTTAAATAATAAAATTAATATTACTTTAGCTACATTTTAGATAATAAGATATATTTTATAACTATTTCAATTAAACCATATATTTATTATATAAAAAAGTTAAATGATATATTCTTATACCTTATTTCAATTGAAGCTAATAATTTTTTTTTGTTAAAACTTAAAACACACAATAGAGTTTAGTTTAGGGTATGAAACATATATTGTATGTATCACATATATATGGTATGGTATAATATTAGAGTTTGGGTATATTAATTAGTTTTCATATAAAAATGTATTATATAAATTAAATAACATATATTTTTTAAATTATATGTTATTATAATATTATGTTTTAAATAAATTATAAAACATTTGTAATATTAATAAAAACCACAGACCCAAAAACACCAAATTCTAAACTAAACCCCAAAAGTCACATATTCACCCCAACCTCACACTTTATCCTCTTTCTCTCTTACTATGACTCACCCACTCTCTCTCTCCCTCACTTCAATTTTTTTCTTTTCCCAGCCAACTTGCATGACTCACCCACTCTCTCTTTTCTCTTTCTTTTTTTTCCCATGCTGGCAGTCTCTCTCTCTCTTTCGTGACTCCCACACAGCACCCCCTACCACCATTGGATTTCACTTCGCCGACTAATCCAAGGCCACTGGCTGACTCCCCAAGACGACGACAACACAACTCAGCCACCTCACACGGCGAAATTGAAGCTTCAAGCCGCGCCCCTCTCACCGAATTTCTTCAAATTCCGGCCAATTCTGACCTCCAATCATCAAATTGCTTAATGGGTTTTATTCCTCTCATCTCAAGCTTCAATCCCTTGTAATTTTACATGTTTTAGTTGAGTAATTTGGAAATTGAAATTTTGGAGTTCTGTATGTACATCAAGTACTGTGAGAAAGAAAATATGAGAGTTGCCAAAACTTGGTTTTCTGATAAATAGTATAGCCATGTCTCAATATGAAGTATTTTTATTTCTGACCTAATGCATTGTGTTAAATTTAACCTTAAATTGAGTATTATTGCTGAATATTCTCCATTTTTAGATTCAATTCCTGCCGACCTTAGGAAATAAGTTAGACCATCTCCTGCAGACATTAGGAAATAAGCTAACCCGTCTCCTACCCGTATTGGGAAATAGTTACTAAAAAGGTCTCCTACCACCATTAGGAAATAAGATAAGTCATCACTAAAATACCACCTGAGACCTTCTGTATATATATATATATATATAGAGGAGGCTTTGAGCTTTCATTGCATTCTAGTTTTCCACAATACACAACAAACCCCCTCCTGCCTTTCATCACTGTGTGAATCAAATACTTCTTTCAAAACAAGCTACAAACTACGATGGCAGATTTTCTTCTTACTAAGGCGGAATTGGACTTTCTTCGACTAAGGGAACAACTTAAGCAACGCATTCGAAACAAGCGTCTGATGAATTCAGGCTATGCTCATGATCACTGCTCTGTTGAGGATAAGAAACTGCCTTGTGACAACTTCGGATCCTTCTTTGGCCCCTCCCAACATTCCATTGCTGAAAGACTAGTCATTAAAGGAAGCAGAGGCTTAATGGAGGAGGTAAAGATTAATAAAGATAAACAGAAGCTAAAGAACACATCCACAACAAGGTCTTGTCCAACAGAGCAGAAATCAAAGTGTAAAAAACTCAAGGAGTCCCGGGATTACTCCTTTCTTGATAATAAAGATTCTATGAAGAATTCCAAGTGTGTAAAAAAACCACATTTGGAAGAGAAAAAGAGACATAATGAGCAGAAGGGTCGACATTTGATGCCAAAGCAGGCTTCTTTGAAGCACCAGAACCTTGAGAAGTGCAAAGCCTCCCTGGCCAAGCCGCAATCTTCATCAAGAAACCAAAACATGAAGCAAGCAAAGCAAAGTCTTCAACAGCCTAATAGCACAAAAGTAGTGCAGCCAAAACAGAAAAGTTTATTAAAGAATGAGATCAAACGCCATCATGTGGAAGAGAATTTGGATGATGATGGTGCTGCAATGGTGTCCACCTTTGATGACATTATGAGAGAAGAGAGGAACAGTGCAAAAATTGCTAGGAAAGAGGATGAAATAGAGCGGCTAAGGAATTTGCAAGAAGAGAAGCAGGAGAAGTTAAGAAGAGCAAAGAAGCAGAAGCTACAAGCATCCAATAACTAATGCGGTTACATTTCGATTATTGGTGATTGAGAATATGGTTTGTTTTTTTGTTTCCTTTTATCAAATAGAATATGCCAATATGGTATTCAACTTTTAATTCTTATACTGAAAATTCTCTTAGGTTAATTCTTGAACTATTTGAGAATTTTCTTTTGATTTGAGAGGTGATTTCAACTTCGAACCTCTTCCAACAGAGAAATTTTTTATTAAACTAAGAATTAATTTGATTAAACTCGCACCAATTAGTAATTCTTCAACTATTTAAAACTATATAATATGAAAAACCTTCTAAGAATCTCAAATTTATGTCTCACTTGGTTCTCGATAATAATCACTACAAAAAAAATCTTCCACTAGCTACTAGCAAAAAATTACAAAGTCTGACTACACCCTTAGGGCCCGTTTGGTTCAAGTTTTGGAGGCCTAGGAATGGGAAATCAATTCCATTCCATTGTTTGGTAAGTACATGGAAGGGAAATTATTTCCTAGCCCAAGGGAAATGATTTCCCTTATTGGAGGAAAATGAAACCCTTGCTGGAGCTTGGGTTTTGGTTTCCCTCCTCTTGAGAAAGCATTTATTGCTTTTTTTATTTACTAAATTAACCCTAAAATTTTTAAAATAAATTAAAATAAATATTGCTTGTGTTTAATAAATAAGGGTATAATTGAAAAATTAGATCAATTTTATTTCCTTTTCCTACACAAACCAAACAAGGGAATAGAAATAAAAAGGAAATTATTGGTTTACTTTCCTAACATTACCGAATTACATTCCCTTAACCTGGAAAAGGCATAGGAATTGATTTCCTAGGAAATCAATTCCGGAAACCAAACGGGCCCTTAGAGAAAAAATTATTATCAATTCTTAAGCATTGGTAATACTTCGCCAAAATTATCATTTTTTTAGGGAGTCAAAATGAAATCACACTTTCACCTTTTTTTTGTAAAAATTTCGGAAACTTCGCCGAAATTTCGCTGAAATTTCTCCCTCTGCCCAGATGAAATTTTCGAATATTGGTTTGAAATTTTTGGTTTTTCTTTTGGGCTTTTGGGAGACAAGGGAGAAAGAGTGGGTTTTGGTAAGGGCTAAGACTGGGAAGGGAGGAAGAGAGGAGGCTGGCCGGCGGCAGGGGCGACGGCGGGGCTAGGAGCAGCAGCTGGCTCGGCTGGGTTCTGAGGTGAGAGATCGAGAGAAATGAGATGAGGAAGAAGAGAAAGGTAAGTGGGGAGGGAGGAGAGAGAAGAGATCAAGTCTGCAAATTTAAGAAGAGATCAAGAGAGAAAAGGAGAGAAAAGGAAAGTGAGAGAGGGCTGAGAGAGATGCACGGGAAAAAGCAAAAAGGAAGGATAGTGAGAAAGTCAAAGTGAAAGTGAAAACTGGAAAGGAAAAGAAAAAAAGAAGAGAGAGGCAGTGGCAGTGCACTGCACGCACAGGAGAAAAAAGGAAAAAAAAAAAAGGAAAGGAAGAAAAAGAGAGAAAAAAAGAGAGAAAGACTTGGGGGAAAAAAGGAAGGGAAAATATAAAAAAAGGGGTTTAGAGTTAATTGGGATTTGGGATCTTTGGCCAATTGGAAAGAAAAAAATAGTTTAGAATTTCATTTGAAATTTGGTTTAACCCTTGATTGTTTTTAAACCTTAAATCTTAATATATTTTTATATAAAAAATAATAAAATTACCCTAAAGGGCTTAAACCATAATATTTTATACCATATCTTAACAAATATAAAATATAAGTTATATAATATATAAGGTTTAGTGTATAGATTATATAATTCATGATTTAATATTGTAATATAAATAAATTTGAGGTGTTATTTATGTAATTATTTATTAGTGCAGTATTTTTTTTAACAGAATTTGTCTCCAGCGCGCATTATATTCACTTTACATCACAGGAAACCTATAATATGGTTTGATTCCTTCAATTTTTTTTATAAAGATAGTAGATTATATGTTAAATAAGCATATGGTAAAATTTCATTCAAAATTTCCATCGTTTGATAACAATTTCCGTCGTTTTTGTCTAAACCCTAACGAAATCGAAATTTAGTCGAAATTTCTATCGAAATTTCCGTCGAAAATTTCCTCGAAATCGAAATTACATTCCTTGGTAATACTCATTTTAGTGACTACAACACCGTTGGTAATACTCATTATTAACCTTTATATTACTAACGTATGAAAATTGGATAGTCGTGGGTGATCCGTTATCAATAGCATTATTACTATTGAATGTAATAAGAAATAGTAACCAACCACTATATAGTGGTTGGTAATGAGAAATTTTTCTGTAGTGAATGTAACAATATTTCATAATTGTATATCTAATTCACTTCCATACTCATTTTCTGATGAACCCATCTGCCTATCTGATGCATTGATATTATAAAAATATGGGCTAGAGAAACACAACAAAAGCCTAATTCAAAACAAAAGCGTCAAACCATATCTTAACACTAGTACGTGAAATAATAACATTTTGAGTTAGGTACTAAATTTCAATTATTTTTTAGTTTAAATATTAAAATTTAATAGTATTTTATATTAGATATTAGTTGAATAATTAAACATTGTAATATAATAAAAGGTATTATAATCACAAATATTACATCACATGCCACTATAATAAAAAAAATATATTTTACAATCGTACTTAGGGGTGGGTTTTTCTACCGCATTACCGAAAAATACCGAAGACCGTACCGAAAAATACCGATTGGTATGGTATAAAAATGGCCAATTACGGTATCGGCACAAATACCGTACCATACTGACAAAAACGGTTTTGGAAACAGTTTGGGAATTCCATTACTGCTGGTATACCAATACCGTATATATAGTTATGCATTTATCTTAAGCAATAGTTTCACAATATCTTGCAATTACCTATCAAAACCATGGAGAAGGACTACTGGATTTTTGCTAGATTTTCACCTGTCAAAAGACTCAAAACCATGGCTTCACGCAGCTACTAGGAAGAAGATGGTGATGTGGCTTATGTTAGTTTGTGGGGGCTGTAGCTTCCTCTTCTTCTAAACAAAAAAAACCTATGGGCTTATTTTTATTGTTGAGCCTTATTGTTATTATAGACCACAAAGCCCAGCCCAAACAAAATTATAAAATTGAAAAAAAATAACTTTACTCATTTCATTTACCTATTTCCATTACCAATCATTACCCATTTCCTTTAATCATTTTCTTTAATCATTTTCTTTACCCGTAAAGCCATTCCTCCTTCAGGACCTTCACACTGCTTTTTCGTCTTCCTCCTTTCTCTTTCTCTCTTTCTCTCTCTGTCTGCATCTACCTATCTCTCTCTCTCTTTCTTTCTATATCTATCTCTACATTAGGCTCACTATGTCTCTCTACATCAGACTCTCTCTCTGCATCAAGCTCTTTCTCTCTCTCTCTCATCAGGCTCTCTCTCTCTCTCTCTTTCTGCATTCTCAGCCGCCCACGACAACCATCTCTGAGACCGATAGAAGTCAACGATACCATACCGATACCGTCTTGGTTAGTAATCGACTTTCATGGTATGATATCGGCTTAGAAAATCCTCATTTCGATGGATTCAGATGATATTCGGTATTGGGGTTTTGGTACCCATACCGAACTCAGCCCTAACCGTACTATAAATTAATTTATACTCACTACCAGAAAAATCCTTATTAGGCACGGATAAAAAGGCACAATTATAGTTTTGTGGTACTGATTTTGTCATTGGGCACAAATATAAGTAGAAATGTGCTCTTTAAATTTTAAACATATGTAATTGTGTCCCTCATTTGTGCTTTTTGAATAGTATTCAGGTGTTGACTGACAGATGTGATATCCAAAATATTAAATTAATATTAATGTTCTTGAGTGGACACAAATCTACACATTTGTGCTCTATGCTAAATTATTTTTAGCATATAATAATCAATTATTTCGTAAGAGAGCCAAAAAATCTGAAACCCTTTCTCAGATTCACTTTCTCTTTCTTCCTCCCCTCCTTTTCATTCTGTGTCATTTCTTCCTCTCTTCTCTTAATCAATCCCCTTCCCCGTTTTGGTGGTGTCTCTGAAGTCGTTGTCTTGTTGGTGTGCATATATATTATTTTTACTTAATTGGGATCAAACATTTTTTTCATGTGCCTGAATTAAAACCCACACCCACATTATTTTACTCAACTTCGTATTTTAGTAAATAATAACAGCTCCAGCCTCCAGCGTTACCATTATAGAATATATATATATATATATATATATATATAGAATGTATTCAGCGTTGCCAATTTTAATCACTAAAGTTGTTGACATAAACATATGCTTTCTTTTGTCTTTCCAGCAATATGAACTGCATCCACATGACATAATTTAACTTTGGCTTTTCATTCTTTACTTATTACAGACCAAGGGGAAGCTTTAAAAATATTGGCATCCTCTTCTTCATTCTTACAGTGGGGAAGTTAACAATTGACAAAGAGAAGACAGCTACTAACAACATTCAAAATTCTTGTAAAATATTTTGGAAGCCATAAAAAGTAGTCATGGTTAGACTAACATCAAATGGGGCTAGCTTCTTTTTTTTAATGTTAATGGTAAACAACAATGTGTAGCAACACTATTTGTCGACATGTGGAGTTTTGGTTCTAGTTTGGTCTTTTCTCACACATGCATGGAATGATTTACTGGTTAGGATCTCACGTGATGTGTCATATGTGAAAATTACTAGTGTCTAATGTGAATATATTTCTTAATGCATGATGAAGTACCTTATTGAGAACAAAAAAGTTGATTCTATTGGACAATCAAAAGCTTGGAAAACTTGGAAAACTTGCTGAGTGCACCCGGTAAGTTCTCTCTTTCTTTGTCTCTCTGTCTCTCTCTTTCTCACTCACACACACTCACTCACTGTCCTGTTAGAGATGTTAGAACATTGACTTACCCACATCTTTTGTATTAGTATCTTTGGTTACAGCTCTTATATGGTCCTGAGTGTGAAGAGACTTATTTAGATATCTTCCCATTTAAGAACTTGTTAACTGTTTCAGTTCTTGTAATTATATCTATTATAATTTGTTATGGTTAAAAATAGGTTGGACGATAGATTGTATTGCATAATTATTGATATGGTTGGGGCTACTGGGTGTCCATGTATATCATGCGGTCAGAATCTTAAGTGACTAATCTTATATATGTGGCTATTAAGAGTTTGAGACTAGTAACAGAGCAGGGTTGGAAGCAAGTTTGTAAATGCAGGAAATAGGTTGAACAACTTTTGATAGTAACTTTAGCAGTAAATTTGATAGGTTGGCTGAACAACTAGTGTGGGAATTGGAATTGGAATTAGGCCAGTGGATGTGTGTGTTAAAGGACGATTGGTTGCTTTGTTTGACTTTGTTTGGCATTGTTTGGCATTGTTTGATTTCCTTTCCTATGCACTTATCGCAATTGATTGGTTCACTTGTAGCCCTCATGGATAATGGTGAGAGAGGCACTATAAACTTTTTGTATGGATAATGGTGATTGTTGATTTTTCCCGATAAACTTCTTGCATTGTGTTCTAGATTTCATTTGAAAGGAGAGTAGCTTCTGACAGTGGGCAACTTATAATCCAAGAGGAGGCAGATACAAGTTCGAGTAAGCTATTTTGAGTCTTTTGATTAGTAGTATATATCAGGGAATGTGGGGGATGTGTGATGTAATCTAAGATGGCTGGGTGATAAGCTTTATGATCTTTTGTAAATCAGAGTTTGGAACACACTTAGGAACTTCCTGCTATGTATAAGGGTTGAAGTTAAATATATACGTATGCACATTTGTTTCTAATGTACTAAAAATTTCCAATTTGAAGTTAAATATGTTGAGTTTTATTTGTTATGTTTTTATTATGTAGTTACAATTATTAAAACTATTATGTAGTTTTTATTATGCAATTTTATAGTTATTACAATTATCTATATATGAATGGTTTCAATCTAATATATATCATCATATTTTTTTTATTAAAATATATTCATAGGGCACAATTGGGTGGTTTGTGCTATGTTTGTAATAGTACATGTCACATCAACTACATAGAAACGTTGGGTTATTGTTAGAACGAAGGCACATATATAATTATATTTGTGTCTATGTGTATTTGACTCAAACAAGATATTTGTGCCTTATTTATTTTAGAAATGCCAACTGTGGAAACAAATATAACTTTAGTGATTGCGTCGTTATCAAAGTTAAAAGAGCACAAGTACTTGTGCTCTTCCTTGTTAGAGGGCACAAATATTGCTCTATGTCCGATGTTGTTTTTTCTAGTAGTGACTATACTGTATTCAAACAAAAAAAAACAATCCAATCACATTTTAACTATGACTGTTTCACAATTTAGTTGTGATTGTCTTAATAAGTTGAAAGAGACAACTTCCACCACTAGGGCTGGGTCTGTTTAATGGAAAAACCGAGAACCGCTCTGAAACTGGTGCTACCGATATCGAAAGAATCGGAACCGAGTAGAACTGAAACCAAGACAACAATGACCGGACCGAATCGGGATGTCGGTTTCAGTTTCAGTTCTCATAACTCAAAACCGTCGGTTTATCAAACTGAATATATAAAAATTAATTTTCAGATTTATATATTTATGCTCATTTAATATTTTAGATAATAAAATTAATATTAAATTAGCTATATTTTAGATAATAAAATATATTTTATAACTATTTCAATTGAACCATACATTTATTATATAAAAAAGTTAAATGATATTCTTATACCTTATTTCAATTGAAGCTAATAATTTTTTTTTTTATAAAACTTAAAATACACGATAGAGTTTAGTTTAGAGTATGAAACATATATTGTATGTATCACATATATGGTATGGTATAATATTAGAGTTTGGGTATATTAATTAGTTTTGATATAAAAATGTATTATATAAATTAAATAACATATATTTTTTAAATTATATGTTATTATAATATTATGTTTTAAATAAATTATAAAACATTTGTAATATTAATAAAAACCACAAACCCAAAAACACCAAATTTTGGTTTACTGTTCCTAAGCCTTGCCCAAAATTTTTGCCTTTCAGTTTCCAGTTTCAATATGGGCTAATAGTAAATCTCATTGTAATTGGTGGGTTAAGTGGTCTCTCTTGGTCATTTCCTCAGTTTTTATATTTCGTCCATGTTTTTCTCCTTTTTTACGATTCATGCCATCTCTTCTTTCCTCACTCACATAATTTTTTTTTTTTTATCTGTGTGGCCATTTGTAGATAGTGGGTTATATGTGCCTCTTTCGTCGTTTCTTCTTTTCTCTTTTGATCTTTTGGCTGATTGATGTCGGACTGAAGGTCGTTCTTCACTCCGACTCGCTGGATCTCTCTCTCACTCTTTCTCTCACCTCTCTCTCACTTTCACTCATTCTCCTCATCTCTTTCTCACTCATTCTCTCATCTCTCCGCCGCATCGATCTCCACATGCGTTGTCCTGATTCAGTCGATCTCCAACTTCGCGCAAATCAACTTAGGCTTAGTTTGGTATTGCTGTGAAATATAATTGCTGTGAAGTAAAACAGCTGTGAAACAAAACAGCTGTGAAGTAAAGTCAGCTAAGTGTTTGGTAAACTATGTTTTCAAAACTGCTGTGCAGAATGAAGGTGTTTGGTAAATTGTAATACAAAATTACTGTGACTGTTTATAATTACTAAAATAGACATAATGTTGAAAATGTTTTTAACTTATTTGTTTGGGGAAAAAAAGGCATTTTACTAGTTTATAATTTTTTGTGCACAAAACAAAATTATTAAATAAGTATGCATATTATTTTTGTTGAAATATTTTAATTTTAATGGTACCAATAAAATATCACGATTAATAATATCAAGAACAATGAAAATAAAGAACATGGTACCAATAAAATATCATGATTAATAATATCAATGAAAATAAAGAACGTACAGTGGAACATGTTGGGATATTTTTTCTGAATTTGTAAAAACATTGAGGATATAGTGGGCAAAAAAAAAATTTAAATATGGGAGCCTACAACTTTCACTCACTACAGTTTTGAAAAACAGGTTTCAAGTTGTAGTGGGTTTCTGTAGTGAGTGACCTCAAATTGTGAGTCACTACAGTTTTTTAATTTTTACCAAACGCCAAAACTGTTGTGAGTGACCTAGAATTGTCACTCACTACAGCTTTTGGGTGTTTCACTGCAATCCAAACGGAGCCTAAGTCCACCCATATTTTTTTTCTAGAGTTAATTGCCTTGTTGGATCAACCTATCCCCAATTTATTTGATGGGTCCGTACAAAGTTGGGTCATATATCCAAGGTCACATGATGTTGCATATATGCCTTAAATTTAGTAAACTAATAGCCCAATCACAAAGCCAACGTGATCATTTCTAGTTTTAAGGGATCTCACTGAACAGCTATTATTACTTTCCAATTTCCAAGTTCAGAGGCTCTTCTTTTTGGGGGAAGAATTAAAAAAAGAAGAAGAAAGACTGAGAACAAATATTAGACGGTATGAAGTCATGGACATGGTTGAGTGTAGTTGTGCAAATGAGTGAAAAAACTTCACCCATTGGTCATTGGCTTAACGCTTGGAATCAGCAAAGGGTCTTTTGTTGCCATTAGCCATGGACTTTTATGAGATTAATTTTATTTTTTGTTTGGACTGAATGGGGTTGAGTTGGTATAGACAAGCAATATTCTCGGCCAAAGAAAGATACAGAAAGAATAAAATAATTTGAATCATCTTAATGCATCGTTTTTATTTATTATTTAATAAAAAAATGGAACTCTTTAATTACCGTGAGACTCATAAATGAACCAACTTAATGGATAGTTCAGTTCACATATGAGACAACTCCTCCACAGTAGCCACCACTGGCCACCCACTCAAGAGAAAACCATGATCCACAAATGAGAAAACCAATGCAAACATATTTGAGTGCTACAGTCTGCAACACCAGATCACTGGAAGATCATCTTAGCCCTTCATTTGGGACACGTGCTCCAATCTCATGAACTGCTCGGTACGTGGAACCAAAGCACTTAAAGGGGGGCTACCCATGGTTTTAAGGCAGCTTTGTCCTAAACTAGTTGCAGTTTCCACTTCAAGTCAAGTAGGAGAAAGTGACTTTCACAAAAGGTGGAGTGTTGCCTAATATAATAGGGGAATGCTACGTAACTTCTATTTGTGTCTTCTCTCTTCTTTTGTTCATTTGACAATTTAATCTCACGATTGGAATTGTTCAATATCAAGATCATTATTTATAGATCAACTTTACAAAAAATTATCCAAATCAGAAATCGTTTAGTCATCTAACTGTTATCAAATAAATAGATGATTTTGGTAACAGTTAAATTCACCGTTAATTATTTGATAACAATTAGATGACTAAACGATTTCTGATTTGAATAATTTTTTACAGAATTGATCTATAAATAATGATCTTGATATTGAATGGTTCCGATCGTGAAATTAAATTGTCAAATGAACAAAATAAGAGAAAGACACAAAAAAAATACAAAGATAAGTCATATAGCATTTCCCAATATAATAACATGGAAAAGTAAAATAATACGTCATATTCTTAGATTCGTGTGCTGGTTCAGTAGATCAAATGGATTATATGAGCAGATCTCTGTGCCCGTTGTTTCCTGCATTATTACAGATCATGCCCCTTCACCTGATCGGTGCTACAGGTATTTACACTGGTACCCTGCAACATCGGTTGGAATATATAAAACTCCCTGACAAAACCAGGGGCATTTGGGGAAATAAAAGATATACAGAACCAAACCGACCATAGCAGGTGAAATTGAAAACAAGTGACTCAGACGCCAGAATTCAGTGAAAACCATCTAACTCTCTCACAAAACCTGCCATGAACCTCTTTAGTCTCAACCAACTACACCCAAATGCTTATAAATATCCATCCAAAATCTAACTCTCCCATTCATCCAGAGTTTCAAAAACCTTCTCAATCTTAATCTATCATTAGTTCATTACCATTCATTCAATTACTACTACTCTTACAATGGCAAAAAATGTGGCTCAGTCTCCCCTTGAGAAGAACCACCTAACTTCACTTGATCAGGTGGCCATGGCTAAGCACTATTCTCGTGGTATGTTCATGTTTGCCTCCTTTTTTGCTCCATTACTGGGGTATATAATATTTCTTTGTCCAACATGTTTTATATATACACTCATTTGGTTTTAATTGATAGTATATAGGATGCTTTGGAAGTCATGTGGTAATTCATGATGTTAAGCATCATGGAAATTGGGATTCCTATGAAGTATCTCTTACCTTGAGCCTCTAAAAAGCATAGTTGCTGACTGATATGCTAATTATGTGATTAAGATTTTGTATTTGATGGTCCCCTTTCTGCCAAATACTATGGCACATAAAGGGCTTATTCTTGTTCAAATGGATAAAGGATAGGGCCACCTTCTTTAGAGGGGGACCATACTCATAATCATATCCCAAGATTTTTATAAGAAGACCGTTAAGAATTTATAAATTTAACTTTACGATTTTTCTTACAGAAGTGTAATTTTCTTAATTTTTGAATGGATAAACAGAGGGTGTGAAAGCAGGAGCTAAAGCAGCTGTTATTGCTACCATTGCCACTGCCATTCCAACTGTAAGTTTTCAATATGTCATACTTCTTGCATGCATTTATTTAAGTGGCTCCATTTCACACTTTTGAATGAGAACCACCTTAGCATTCTATGCATTTCAAGGGCTTAAGGATAGTTATGACACTTTAAACTAACAGTATACTTTATATATGCAGCTGGCTAGTGTGAGGATGCTACCTTGGGCAAGAGCCAATCTAAATCCCACTGCTCAGGCCCTCATAATCTCCACAGGTATTCAATCCTTGCTCTCATCCTCTATCATAATCCTCTTAACTTTCTTAGTTCATTAGGTATCATTATTACTTTATGTACTGAAAAAAAGTTTTAATTTGATGGCAGCGGCTGGAATGGCATATTTCATTGTGGCTGACAAGACAGTTTTGTCAACAGCAAGAAGGAACTCATTCAACCATGACTCTAACAATGAAGCATGAACTTGATCACTAACTTAGGTTAAATTTGTGTTGTTGGTCTGTGAATCCATCACCTTGATTATAAATAAATACAGATGGGTTTTCATTCTAACAGCACCAGAGCATCTATGTACTTAGTTATGAGCCTTAATGAATGCAAATTTTCTTCTATCTCAACAGTCTTGATTAATTTCCATATAAGTTAAATAAATAAGAAACTCATCTGCGCAAATGAAATGGCCTTTCAAAGAGCATATATATAGGCACACTTTCAAAGAGAAACCATGTACCTTCATTAATTTCCATATAGGCACACTTCCAAGTGATCAAATTTACCATTTGTCACGACATGAACAAGAACCATCTCTAAAATGGTGGAAACGATTCCTATCTCTTGCAATAATCTCCCTATTAAAGATCTTGGATATCAGCTTTGTAGCTGAATGACAATTCCCACATACACGAAGATTCTTTACAATTCTAATTGGTGTGCCTGGCTTTGTGCTGATCAAACCAAAAGCGATGGCCAACTTCTCACTATGATGACTCAAAGCCCCTTCCTTCCACTCCTCATCCATGTCATACAGAACCTCAGATGTATCGGGCACAAAACCAACCATATCCAAAAGTCTATCTATTTCTTCTAACATTTCATAGATATCTTTGCTTAAGGGATGCGCTTTGTCACCAACAAGAAACTCATGAACCACACTATCCACCTCAATAGAGGTGCAGCCAGGAACTTTCTTGATTCCCATATCATTCAGCCTGGTTCTTATTCTTGCTACATTATCCCACCTACCAGCTCCTGCATAGATATTTGATAGCAGAACATAAGCCCCAGCATTTTCAGGCTCCAATTCAAATAGATGTTTAGCAACAGCTTCACCCAGCTCCACACGCCTATGGACTCTGCAAGCTCCAAGCAGAGAACCCCAGACAGCACCATCTGGCTTCATTTCCATGGTCTTCATTAGAGCCTCTGCTTCATCAAATAACCCAGCTCGGCCTAGAAGATCTATCATGCATCCGTAATGGTGCAGTTTTGCTGAAATCTGGTAATCTTTGATCATGGAACTAAAATATTGGCGTCCAAGGTCTACGAGACCACCATGGTTACAAGCAGATAAAACTCCCACAAATGTGATATCATCTGGTTTGAATCCTTCATCGGTCATTTTCTTGAATAGCTCGAGGGCTGTATGTGCATGTCCGTGCATTGCTAAGCCAGATATCATTGCATTCCAAGAAGACAAACTTTTGGCTTTCATACCATCGAAGACTTGTTTTGCTGCCTCTATGTTTCCGCATTTTGCATACATGTCAATGAGACTCGTCTGGAGGGAGGTATTGGTCAAACTCTTGAAGTTCTTATCTATATAAGCATGAATCCACTTTCCCAGGTCAAGAGCTCCTAAATGAGCACAAGCTGGAAGAATGCCTAAGAATGTGACATCATTAGGCTCTGCATTTGCACGTAGCATTAACCGAAAGAGTTCCAAGGCTTCTCTGTAGCGATTCTTATGTGTATAGCCACCAATAATAACATTCCATGAAATCACATCCCTTTGATGCATACCATCAAATAAACCTCGAGCCGTATCCAGAGCACCACACTTCGAGTACATATCGATCAGTGCATTAACAAGCCGAAGATTTGAACCAAGTCCATGGTCCTCAATCCAAGACCCAATCAATTCGCCCAAATCAAGAGACCCCGACTGAGCACAAGCAGAGAGCACCGTAACCATAGTACTCTCATTGGGTGGGACATTTGCTTTTCGCATCTCCCGAAACAAAGCCAATGCCTCTTCGAACCGACCACTCTGAGCATAACCCGAAATCATAGCATTCCAAGACACTACATCTCTCATTGGAAGTTCATCGAAGAGGAGACGAGCATCATCCACACAACCCCTCGAAATATAACCGGTGATTAAGGCCGTAAATGAAACCACATCTCTCAAAACACTTTTATCGAACACTAGACGTGCATTATCCAATTCACCATTTTGAGCATACATATTGATGAGAGAAGTGTGTATAAAGGCATCAGAGTCAAGCCCAAGCTTCAAAACATGTCCATGGATCTGTTCCCCTTCATGGGTAGCCATGGATTTGGCACAAGACTTCAAAAGAAAAGGGAATGTATAAGAATTGGGCTCCAAACCTGAAAGAATCATCCGAACATAGAATTCCACAGCTTTTATCGGCTCAGAGCTCAACGAATACCCTCGAATAATCGTATTCCAGATAATGTGAGTGGGATTGTCAATGGACTCAAACAGTAAGAGGGCATAGGAGAGGTCGCCAGAGGGCGAAATTGCGCAAAACTGGACGAGCTTGCTTAGAGCAAAATGGGTATTGTGGAGGCCAGTCTTGATGAAGTGGGTCTGGACTTGTTTGAGAGTTTGGAGGTTTTTGCATTTGGAGAGTAGGCCGAGAGATGGGTGGGTTTGAAGGAGTTTGTATGGAGAATCGGAGGTGGGGAGTACATGGAGAGTGAAGGGTGGAATGGGCAATGATGAAGAGGCAAACGCCATGCTTGAGTTTCGGTGCTCTGCTACCGAGTGTGAGACTGTGGAAAACAGAGGGATAAGGGTCGGTAGGTAACATTTGAAATGCAGTTAGTGGTTTAGTTATGAGCATTACCCGCCAAGAATAACTGCATTGAGTCATCTAAATTATCTAATGATTATCTAAATCCAAAAATTTGATTGGGGGTTATACTCTAATTGAAAAGTCTACCTCAGTTGACTATTACAACAATCACTTTTATGTCATATACATTCATACTATCAAAATTTTCTATTATAATCATATATTCACGTGCTTAATTCGTTAGAGGTTGGTTTTGCAAATCGCATGGTCCAAATGAAAAAAATAAAAAATAACCAACGCATCAGGTGCTCTGCTTCTGACTCAGACTATGGAAAACAGAGGGATAAGAGTCGGTAGGTACCATTTGAAATGCAGTTGGTGGTTAATTTAGTTACGAGGATTACCCACCAAAATTAACTGCATTGTGACAGCATCTTATAATAAGGATAAATCTTTAAATAAATAAAAAATCTAATCGGTTAAAATTCAAATTTCTTATGGGCTCAGCCTAGATTTGGGCTACAATGCATGTTTTGGACAAGCCGTTCTGATCGAGTAGTTTATTTGCTTGGGCTTCACCCCCCAAGTATTAGTTTTCGAATACTGTTTTCTGTTTTTATATGCGGTATTTGTATGTAGATAACAAACATGAGGAATAAAAATTTAAAAAATAATTTTTGAATAGATATCAAATGCACCCTTTAGTTTTGTGTTATAACTTGCATCTTAGTGCCTATGCAACTTTACAGATTTAATACATGCCTAACCTATAAATTTACAAAAGCGATCAGAGAACCCAATCCAATCATTAGTAAGACCCTTGTTTTGTTCACAATTTGATTCCACAATTGACCCATAAAAAGATGGCATTCACAAGGTATTTAATTTTTCAGTTTTCGCAAATCTGAATAAAATCTAGCAAAGGATAAGATAGTAGGCTTAGTAGCAAAGGCAACAACTGTCGAGAATTGACCAAAAGAGAGGAAATGATGTGTCATCTATATTGACACATGCAAGCTAATTAATGAGCTAATATATAGTTAATAGTGATTAGTCGTGTTCAGACTTTCAATCTAATCAAGACACATTGAGATCGAACTCATGTATATGCTGATTAAGGTTTCTAGGGTTATCTATCTATCTATTAGGGGTGGGCATCAACTCGCCCACCACCACTTACCGCCCGAGCCGCCACCCGTTTAGTCTTTACCCGATCCACCCAATAGTCGACGGCTCGGATTTGGGTTTCCTCTTTCACCGCCCATTACCACTCGTTTAACCGATTATTGAATATAGGGAATAGAATGAATGTCTTTTACAAGAGTCAAGAGTTAGTAAAATTATTATCTATTTATATAATTACTTTATTCATCACTTTCCTCACTTATGTTGTTTAAGAAACATTGTTTCCATACTTTGGAGAGAAAATAAGTCTTTTTTTATGGGTAAAATGGAGGTCATTAACATCATCCTAAGTATATACATAAATAATTTACTTCAATTCAGGGAGGTTGGCATGCATATAAACTCACCATCACCCTCTTTAATTTCCACTATACCTAAACGGCTCACCCGCTACCGACCCGCTCTAACCCGCTCTAACCCGCTCCCCGATTAACTTGCAAGCGCCCCGCCCATTGACTATATGGATGTTGGCGGGTTGAGCTCCCACCCAACCCACCCTGCCCAACACCCTCGGCTCACCCGCTACCGACCCGCTCTAACCCGCTCCCAATTAACTTGCAACCGCCCCGCCCATTGACTATATGGGTGGTGGCGGGTTGAGCTCCCACCCTGCCCAACGCCCACCCCTACTATCTATGTGAAAAATATCAACCCATTAATATGACTTATAACCAAAGAAGGAAAGAATATTTAAAAATTCCAAAGGCACGGCTATTTTTTGCTGGTTATGAATGACGTTGGGAATTAGGATGTGTGGGACTGTGGATTCTTCAAAAGTGTATATTATTGAAGAGAGAAGAGAGAAAGTGAGAGAGAGAGAGAGAGAGAGAGAGAGATGGCCTCATCCTCCTTCCCTTTTAAAAATAGTCACATAATAATATGATATACTGATATGGAGAATAAAGATTGAAGGGCCACTGTCTGAGGTTTTTTTTAATTCACGCGGAATATTCATCATGTCTGGTGAAAAAAATGTGGTGATTAGGATTCCTCCTTATCAAATCCTAGGTCAACACGCAAGCATCTTTTTTGCCACCTCTGCTTGCATGGACTTGACATGTCAGCAAATGTGGACATGCATCATGCATGTCATATTGCTCACTTGCTGTCTTGGTCAGAGGGTAATATATATCTATATATATGCATGCATGCATGAATCATTAATTTACTTGAGCAATTATATTCTTGTTGTGGATGAGGTTTTTGAATTGATGGGTCTTGCAAATTGACCCAAAATTGACCTTTGCGCTTCACCCTATGCCTGCTTTTGAGAATATGATCCCAAATTAATTAATTATTAACTGTGTATATATTAAGGTGTTTAAAAGTGGATTTAAAGTGCATTAATAATAACTAGTTCTTCGATCTCATGCTTGAACTTGAAAAAAATTAAATAATAAACAAAAAACAAGAATTTCTATCCTTCATCGACGTTTCTCTTTTTCTTTTCTATATATTCGATCATGACCGATCCATTGATAGGCTAGAGTTCATGAAAGAAGCAACGTGACTAAAATACTTGATAATACGCACAGATTTAATACTAAATTATTGATTATTAATATATATATATAGAGATGAGATATTGGCCACAAAAGAACATATATATATATATATATCTTAAATTTTGTTAATGATTTTTTTAAACTAGAAATGAAAAAAAGGGTGAAAATTAATATAATGAAAAGATGCTTATAAAAGAGGGTATCAAATTTAGCATTGAGATTTATGTTGTATGATGTTGGAGGTGAGCGAGCAATAGTCCCCAATAAAGCCTTTTTAACTTCAATGTACCACTTTTGTGATACCATGTTTATCTCCAGCTCATTCTGCATAACCAGCGTCGGTCCGCCGCGAACCTTATTCCTAATTTTACTGAAAGCTAAAGCATACCTTGCTTTATCACTGAAGTGAAGGCTAATATTTGGTACGTACCTTAATTCAACAAGATTAATTGACTGATCCTAATTAAACACGTACTTAGCCGACCACCATTTGATAGAGCACCCTAAGTCAGATAAATTTTTAACACATTACACCCATGGATAGATACATACGCATAAAGAACATTATTCTTTGTTAATTAATTCCTTTTTAATTCAAGCATGCAGCTTTTTCTTATATGAATGAGTTTCACACAATTCTTGACCCATATAAATATATAAACAGAATTGGAACTAATGAATAACTAGCCTTTTACTATATATGCACATGAATAGTTAAAGGTATAGCTAGCTAATTAGCAATGTGGATCGGATATGAATCTTCGAATGGCATTTCAATTCAATTATTGCCAATTAAAAAGGCAAAAAGGAATGGAGACAGGGTAGGAAGAATTTGGTAATGGACGTGCATTTAAAAGAATTGATTCCAAGTGAAAAATATATTAGTAGTAGAAAAGAGTTGTATAGTATATATTTGGCCCTAGCCACCTTTAAATTAACATGACCCACGCACGCACATCTCCATCTGCATGAACCTACTTAGGGAAGGTGTATCTGCATGCCACATCGGATCAGAACAAGTCATCTTGCTGTGTGACGTATGTGTGCATGTACACATCCATGTTACCTCTCCACGTGATAACCAATATGGAACACAAACCATCACAGGAATAATATTTTAGGGTTGGAGTGTATTATATTATTCACTACTTAATCTATCATAATTTTAATTTATTTTTTATTTTCATATTTCTTTATCATTTGGACTAATCACACTGATAATACATTAAATATTCTCTTTGTTATGTGATAAATTAACTTGAGACCGTCTAAAAAGAGAATATTACATTTAATGTAATAATCATTTACACGTATATTAACTGTCACATGATGTGATTATAACTAATGTGTTATCTTAGTGGGAAAAATATATTCCATGGGCCTCATTCAACTTTGAAGTTTCAAGTAGCAGCTTCCCCTCATAACACCTACATAGCTAGAAGTCATGGATATACGGAGGGCATGAAGAATAATAGTTTCAAGTGTATTTTGTGCAATAATGCAGGAGAATAATGTAAAGAAGGGGCAGAGGGGTAGGGCCAACAGGGGTAGAATTAAGAATTTGATTGGAAATTTGTATGTGCTGCGCATGCACTCATGACTCAGCTCAACTCAACTCAACTAGCTTCTACAATTCTTCCTACCTTTTGAAACCCACTTGTCACACACACCTTGCCATTCTAACTCCCTATAGAGCAAAAATATGAAAGAAGCAATCTTTACATAATGGATAGAATCATAGAAAGTAGAAACAATCTTAAGGAATCCCATTTGCATATTAAGTAAAACACAACCCATCTGAAGAAAGCCAGCAGAGAATAAAAAAGGAACATCCATGGGCCCCACATATCTGCAGAAAGTCCTCAACACTACTACTATATAAACCTCTCCTACCCAAACAACAAGATCACCAACTCAATATTGCCCAAGCTACTCCTCTCTTCTACAACAACCACAACCCCAAGCAGAGCTACCTAGCTATTAGCGTTTTGCCATCTTTTCTTCTTCATCAGAGCCCTTACTTATCTTCAGGTGAGCTAGCTCTCTAGCTTCTTCATTCTGCTTTGTGTACTGTTCTGCAATTCAGACAGTAGAACAGAAACAAAATTACTGAAATATATGTTTAAAATGTTGTTAATTTTCTAGTATGCTAACTGGAATATGTGCATGTTGAATATGTATGAACAGAGGAAGATCAGAGAATGAGCTGGGGAGGAGGAGACTGGTTGTGTGGAGCATGCCAGCACGCGAATTTTAAAAAGCGTGATGCATGCCAAAAATGTGGGTACCCCAAGTCTGGTGGTCCAGATCCATCAACATATGGATGCAATAGGACAGAGGTGTTGGCAGGGGACTGGTATTGCAACTGTGGAGCTCACAACTATGCCAGCCGACCCCATTGCTTCCGGTGTAGTTCAATGAAGAATGACTATAGTGGTGGCTACTATGGCGTCATGGGCTCTGCTGGAGGTTATGTTTCCGATGGCAGTGCTCCACCTGGCTGGAAACCTGGTGACTGGATTTGCAATAGGTAACTTCACGTACATTAAGCTTCTTCTTTTTTTGTTGCATTGGTTATTATCAAACCCTTGACAGATTCTAATTCTAACCCATTTTCTCATCTTCCTCACCACTTGAGCTAACCCCCCAGGGCTTCATATATCAAGTCCTTTTGTTCTTTAGCAAATGATGCCTAATTAGACTGCATTGTTAATTTCCTTGTTTAAATGAAATTCACATTTAACTAAGAACATGTGTTGTGCTAGAGACTAGTGTCATTTCTTCAGTTTACTAATAATCTGAGGGCATTCTGATTAATGGTGACAGAGATGGATGTGGATGGCACAATTATGCTAGCAGGAATGAATGCCTCAAATGCAGAAGTCCAAGGGAAGATGGTGAGTAATATAGTCTTCAAAATTACCATATTTTCTGTTTTTGTACACAATCAAACATTTAAGTGGCTCAACCCATGGCGATGAATTGCAAATGTTACTTGGGTGCAGGTCTGTAATACATATTTTCAGATGGTGCTGTTTAAGGATCAAAATGGAATGTAGAAGACTCTTATGCACTGTCTGAAATCTGATCTTTTGGCATCTGATACCTCCTCAAATGCTATCTATTTTTTCCCCCACTTTCCTTTTTAGAGATAAATAAGCTTAGAGCTCATGGTTGAAGGCACATTTTCACAAGCATAGCCATTAGCCATGCAACTGTATTATTAGCTAGGGAGGGTTTCTGGTTTTATGTTGCAAGGTGCTCTTCCATGAAGCCTAAGAAATCTCTTCTTTAATTTGTCTCTAGTTTTATCTTAATGGAGTTAAAGTAGTAATTTAAGTATCTATTATCTCTCTTTCTCTCTCTATGGGGTTGTGTGTGTGGGGGGTGGGGGGGAACATACATAATTGATATTTCAATACTACTTAGGTGGTCCAACCTTGCCAGTGGTTACTTATAAGAATAACAGAGAAATTGAAATCTTAATCATGCATGGACCATTAATTAGAGCTTTGGATTCAACCCATATAGAGAATACCTAGCAGAAAAAACCAGATATTAGATTCAAGGAATCTGTGAGCCGTTCACTTTAAAAGACAGGGCCTTCTCTCAGTGCAATAATTTATGATCCCTTTAAGCATCAAATATCCAAGAAACAAATAATTATGCAGATAAGAACCAGATGCTCTGATACATTCAATAAAGCATAGATGCAATATGGAAGAGTGTACTCAAAGTGAGTCAAATTCAACTTTTCCCCTTCGTATAAGCTTTTGCATTTCATTTGATGGCAAAGAACACAAATTTGAACCTCAACAATACATCATATGCGCAATATGGATAAAAGTTTCCAACTTCCAATTCTAAAGGCTAAATTACAGGTTCCAATTCATTGATCAGTAAGCATGCAGCTGTATATCATTGTCAATATGGTTTTGCTTTCTCTATATATATGTGCTCCATTACTTCATTAGCTTTTAGAAAAGATTCTGGGTTTACTCCAAGCTACCCTTTATGTTTGTATGCTTTACAAATGTTAAGCATGAATGAAAGGGCCCAAGTTCTGGTGAATTAGTTCCCCCATCACATTACATAGGGTCCAGACTACAAGACCAGTTGCATAAAATATATACTGGAAGAACTTTATAGTTTAACTTTTTGTATCTTCCTCTTTTGGGGTATCTCATTCTCAGTCAAAGAATTCAAAAGGTACCAAACTCAAGATCATTTCAAGTTAAACTGTCCAAGATTCTGAATTCATTATCTCTGGTTTCCTCTATGCATCTCCTCTACACAGTCCACATATATATATAATAAGTTCACATTGCACCTACAAGTTAATTAAATTTCTAAACAAATATATATATGCCTCTAATTATAACACTGGCATTATTGTCAGAAATTCATAATTCAAACACCAACTTTGATCTCTCAGCAGTGTACTTATCAGTGTACGAGTTTGTTTAGGCATATATACAAGTCCAATTACACATGTCTTCTTCATACTGCTATACATTGTTTGTTGTTGTCAATATCCTTCATTATTCTAAAAATTTTGGTACTTAAAACCAACTTGGTGATCAGAATTCTGCATAAATACAAATATCACCATCTTTGTCTCATGCATCCAATTGAAGATAAGAATATATAATTTATGGCCTGAATATATATATGATTTGTTGAATTCATTCCCATCGCGGGTAGTAATATTAGCTTTAGATTGGCCATAAAACGACACATCCATTCCATGCACGGTCTGAATCAGGACTACTGTAGTGCTGTGATTCATGCATGTGTTCAGATGCAGGACTCAGAACATTTGATTTAATTGGAAGCGCCAATCATCAAATAATCTATGTTGGTCGATCTAGCAAGACAAATATCAATGGTTGTGGAAAGACAATGTTGCAATCTTCATGCTTTTGCTGCAAATAAATCATGCCTTTTGGAAGTTCAATATTGATCATCGTGGTTCATGCATGGGCCACCATTCATGTATATAATGATTTCTTAATTTAGAGGTCATTTTCATAAAGATCTTGCCCCCTTCGACCATTCGTTTTCAATGTCTATCTTGTTCTGGTGTTTTAATTTTGTTTGGGTCCTATTGTACTAATGTCTTCTTCTATTTCAGTCAATCAGTCAACAAACATAGGACAATTAATTAAGGCATATTTTGCTTATTTTAATAATTCATATTATTCAATTTGAGCATTCTATTGCCAAATGTCGCTCACCATGGCTTAAGATTTCGGCTACTGAAGAAATTTTACTCTCACTGTGAGAGAAATTGTACAACAGAGTTGGAAAATATATTAAACACTTTCACAAGGTTATTACTTTATAAAGGTGTTTAATTAGTAGTGTTATTACTTTGAGAATCATTATCAATTATTATTATGCAAATTTATCATTCATAACCATTAAACCATATCACCGATAGTGTTTTTGTAATGTTTACAACTAAGAATATCTCAATTTATGTGTTGGTTTTAGTTTTATCAAATTTATATCAAATATTTGATTAGGTTTGCAAAGCATCTTTCAACATTTTTTATTTTGGAAATAAGTCGAAACTATGAAAACATATATGTCGTGTTTGAGGGAAAAGAAGATCGAGATGACAGATTTTGTTTTGACTTTTTGTTAAGTATCACTGATCAGCACCTAATTATTAAAATAAAAGAAAAAAAGTAAAAACGAACAAAAATTGAAACAAAAAGAAACAAAAGACAGAAACCTAGGAAGACACACGTGCAAAGCAACAGATAGCTGGCCCACACAAATAGCCGTCCCCGCAGATGACGTAATCGGTTGCTCACGCATTTGAAAATAGGTTAAATTAAAATTACGGAGCCGTAATTACCAATTAGCCAAGTCAAATCTCCAATCAATTTTCACCCCGAAATCACAGGGTTTTGGGGGGTTTAGGGCTTTTAGGGTTTCCCACAACTATTTGCTAGTGGACGTGGGTGGGACTCAAAACTCAGGGCTCACCGATTTTGCTTCTCAATTAGAAAAGGTTTAGGTTTTGTGCTGCTTGGCGGCTAGGGTTTTTGACTCAATTTGCATATACTATTACTTTCATATTGGGCTTTCGCCATTTTTTTGATATGAATACCTGAAAGAGTTTTATGAACTCTGTCACTCCCCTAACATTCCAGCTTCAATTTGGGATTTTTATTTTGTTCAAGAAGAGGCTTTTAAACCCATAATTCTCTTTTGTTGATTATTCTCAATGCTCCAAATCCAATCCGGGTTGAAGTTATTCAGTTAAGCCTAACTTTTACCCCAAATACCAATCTGGGTTTTTCTTTGGACAAGTCTCTAACTTTGATCACTCCTCTCATCAAAATCAATTTGGGTTTGTTGGCTTCCTTGAAGAAAGTTTTGGCCTTTGCACAATGATCTGGGTGTTCTTGATTGTTGACTAAGGACCCTGCTTGTTGTTCTGATCATCATATGGTACAGTTCTTTGATTCCTGATTGCTATCATACATTAATCTTTACAATAGGATTTCCTGAGACATTTAAACTCTGTATAAAGTTTTTTTGGAGACATTATCAAGTTCGGTGTTTTCAAGCCCAAGTTATCTTTATTTGATTGAGCACAGAGGCAATTTTGAAGTAGTTTCTGAGATATGAATTTTCCTGATAACACACCTTTTATGCCACCACAAACACCTTATGTTGGGGGCAGTGATGCCGTTAATTGCTGGCCTCCATTCCCTATGAACAATGAAGACCAACATTGTCAGTTTGAGCAGCAACCTCCTCCCTTTAAAAGAGCCAGAAATTCTGAAGAAAGCCAATCAAACCCGATGCCATACCCTCCCATTAACTCTAGGATGCACCCACCAAATGCCCCGGTTAACAAGGGAGCAAGCAAAATTTTCTTTAAGACCCGTTTGTGTGCAAATTTTAAAGTTGGTATGTGTAGGAATGGTGAGAATTGCAACTATGCACATGGCATTGAAGATATCCGCCAACCCCCTCCCAATTGGCAAGAACTTGTTTCTGTACGTGATGAAGATCGGCCATTATCTGGTAATTGGGATGATGATCAGAAAATAATCCACAGGATGAAGCTATGCAAGAAGTTTTATAATGGGGAGGAATGTCCTTACGGAGATAGGTGTAACTTTCTTCATGAAGATCCGGCAAAGTTTAGGGATGATTCAGGTAGATTTAGGGAGAACACAGCAATAAGCATTGGGACTACAGGACCACCAGTGGTACATGGGAGTGGCTCTAATAATTCTGCGGATAATAGGCTTGCAAACATGGGTTTGGATGCTTTCCGAGTAAATATTAAGCCAGTGTATTGGAAGACCAAGTTATGTAATAAGTGGGAGACAACAGGTAAATGCCCATTTGGCGAGAAATGTCACTTTGCTCATGGCCAAACAGGTACTTCTTAGTGCTCCTGCATGGTATCTTAAGTTGCATTGTTACTATGTCTTTTTTGGTGCTCTGCTTAGTTATGATTAATTTTAACTCTGATCCGATACTCCAAGTTTATTTTATATGAACACTGAAACTACTTTAGATTCTGAATTTATGCTGAAAACCATTTGTGGAACTGATCTCTAGTCATGGTTGCACTGTTTGGAATTGAACTGCAAAGATTTTGAAACTGAGAGAATCTCATTTTTCTAGACCTGATTCAGTGTTTGCTTCTCCAATATGAATTCTCTCATTTTATTGTTAATTATACATTAGAGGACTGATAATGCTTTTACTTGAATCATCTAGATGTTGTTTTGAGCGACACATAACTAACCCGCAATGTTTTTATTCATAGATCAAAATTTCTGTTCTTACACAATCGTTTTTTCAAATTCTCATGAATGCAGTGGAACAGTTTACTTTATCTGTCTCATGTTATTTCTTTTCGTTTTGAAGCAAAGTATTTTGGTCATGCTTGTGAAGTAACTCCATCAGTAAAAAGAAAAATAGATCTCTGCACTTAGTGTATACTTAAGATGTAAACAATACTTAAGATGTATACTTTGTTTAAGTTGCTTTGGCAGTGTCAGTAACATGTAGTATGCTAAGGGGGGAAGGGGAAGAAAATAAAAAGTGAAAACCTTACACTGGGGTTGCTAATATCGGTTTTCCAATATTGGATCTTAATTTCAGAGTTACAAGTGCCTGGTGGGCGCGTCGAAGCAGAAGTTCAGACCAGTGCTCCCATTTCAACAAAACCCCTGGTTGTTGCTGCTAATGATTCATCTACAGCTGCAATGGCAACACTGCCTGCTTTAAATGAAGAAGGGCAGGGAAAGAAGTGCGCACTAAAGTGGAAAGGGCCCAATAAGACAAATCGCATATATGCTGATTGGCTTGATGATGTGCCGCTGGTGCACCAGCACAACCTGCCCAGCAAAGTGGAGAGCTAATATTTGAGTTCAAGCTCTTATTTTGGAGCCATTTTCTAGTTGGTTCAGAGAATCTGAGTGCTGCTGCCAAGTTTCAAAAGTTTGTTGTCCAGGATGATTTGGTTCCAGTGTTTGGCAATCGTTGGTTGTTGATCAGGTCAATAGGTTACTGTTTCTTATTGTTATAGTTTTGGTTCTTTCCCTCCTTATTAGATTGTCTTCTTATTAGATCGTGTTATAGTAATGTTTCAAAACTAGCTATTGTTTTAAAAACTGCAAATAAGAGAGTTCTTGATGGTAAATGTAGCAAATCGTGTGGGATGACCAAGGGAAAATTTTAGGAAAACGAAATTCCAAAGCTTATATTTGAATATATTTTCGACAAAGTTGTGCATAAGAAGAAAGTCTTAACCAGAGCGTACAAAAAACAAAAAGAGAGTGTCAACCAAACCATTTTTGAAATCTTATAACAAATGAGAGTTGATTGAGGATTTGTTTAACACTGTTATTTGAAAATGATTTTATTTAGTGTCGGTTTTATTATAAGTGTTACTGTTAAGAAGCACGTACAAATTAGTTGTCAATTATTGATTTCTTTTGTATATTTTGGTATCATATTATCGGATAAGTCTATAATTTTTTACAAAAAAAGATAAAACACAAAAAATTAAGTCAAAATATATTAGGGTAGTTAAAATAGTTAGAGCAATAGCCCAAAAAAAAAAACCCCCTGGGCCATTACTATATTTTCTCATGATACACTCGACTGAACCAAAGGCAGTCTACGGCTGGAAATATAAATACATTTGGGCCTGAAGCCCAAAACCGGGGTCCAAATTTGAAGACTAGCGTCCAAATTATTTGGTCCTCTCCGCTAATTGTGTTTGGGTCTCTATCAGAACAGGTGTCGTTACTAAAGGCTCATTACTCGCCAGGTACCTTGATCGTTGTCTTTCCGTCTCTCATTCTCTCTCTCCTCAAAAACCATCCAATGGGAAAACATGGTCAAGCCCTCTCTCCTCTCTCGTTCCTCTCATCTCCTTTCTTTCTCTAAAAAACTTACTTTCCAGACGTTCTCAAGAAGAAGTCTTTGTCGTTCTATTTCCACCACCACCACCACCACCACCACCACCATGTCCATAAACCTACAGTCCCATGCCTTCGCTGGCAATCCTCTGAAATCCAAGACACCAAAACCAAGTGACCCATTTTCACCCACCCAAGCCCTTGAGACCCTCAAAACCCAGCTTTTAGAGAATACCCACTTGCCCTCTTCACCCAATTTCAAGGTCTTACCTTTCAGAAAGGGAAGGCCTTTGGCCTCCTCCAATGGTGGGACCAGTGATCCCACACCCATTTGGCATCTCGGTTGGATAAGTTTGTCTGAATGTAAAGGTTTCTTGGCCAATTCTGGTGTTCAACTGAGTGGAGAATCGCTGGTCTATCTGGGTTCGCAGCCGGAGGACGACGTTGTGTATTGGGCTATTGATGTTTCTGGTGAGGATAGGGCGGTTCCTGAATTGGGGAGCAAGCAGTTATGTTTTGTTGAGCTAAGAACGCTTATGGTGGCTACTGATTGGGCTAATTTCCGGGCTATGGGGGAGTTGGCTGTTGCTGGTCATGTAAGTGCTTGTGGTTCTGCTTATTTTTAATCGGATGTCAGATTAAATTTTATGTTTTGAATTTCAATGAGAATGTCTTTGGTATGTTTACTTATTGAACCAATTGAAATTTTTTCTTATTGGTGTGTAATAGTTGTGCAATGTTTATACCCTTGGTCTTAATCATTTTCCTAGATAGTTTCAAATACGATGTATGGTTTTGGTGTGATCAGGCCAGGGCTTTGCTAGAGTGGCATAATATATCACAATTTTGTGGACATTGTGGAGAAAAAACGGTGCCCAAGGAAGCAGGAAGACGGAAGCAATGTTCAAATGAGCTGTGCAGAAAGCGGATCTACCCTCGTGTTGATCCGGTATGATTATGCTTACCAGTTTCCATTTTATGCAATGCTTTAATCTCTTATATAGTTGTCTCATACATAATACATGTGCCATTGCAACAGGTTGTCATAATGTTAGTTATTGATAGAGAGAACGACTGTGTTCTATTAAGTAGACAATCTCGATTTGTACCGCGAATGTGGAGTTGCTTAGCTGGTTTTATAGAAGTAAGTACCTGACCAACTTTTGGTGTTTTTGTTCTGTCCATGGAACATAGCAGTCACTGGTAACTCTTAGTTATACCATTGCTATTCTTATAATTCATTTTTTGGGGTTGAATAACAGTTTCATTAGTTTGAATCTATTTGTTGTCCTTAGCCAGGAGAAAGCTTAGAAGAAGCAGTGAGGAGAGAAACATGGGAAGAGACCGGTATTGAAGTTGGAGAAGTTGTCTATCATAGTTCTCAGCCATGGCCTGGTATGAATTATTGCTATTTTTTTTTCGGTACAAATTATTGCACAGGATTTCATTTTTTTCTTTATTGATTGATTGAGTTCCTTATTTGGTTTGTTTCCAGTTGGACCGAATAGCATGCCATGCCAGTTGATGGTTGGGTTCTTTGCCTATGCAAAATCGCTTGAAATAAATGTGGACAAGGATGAGTTGGAAGGTACACAGGAAATTAGCATATAGTAGCATTTATAATTAAACCCTCCATCATATTTTTCATATAGTTGTAATTAACTCCTGATGATGTTTGTGCCCTGCTGTGAAATTATGCAAGGCATGCATCTGATAAAATCATATGAGGTAGCATTGTACTCTTTATCAGATCAGATGAAGTTCTAATTTTCTTCTTTAAACTTCTGTTTAATTAGATGCTCAGTGGCACAGTAGAGAAGATGTAAAACAAGCTTTGAAATTTGCTGAATACAAGAAGGCACAGAAAACAGCGGCAGAGAAGGTAGAACAGATGTGCAGGGGAGTTGAAAAAGGGCAGAGCTTGTCCGCAGACTTCAATGTGGAAAGCGGTGAACTTGCACCTATGTTTATACCCGGGCCATTCGCAATTGCCCATCACCTCATCTCTTCCTGGGTCTATCAGGATGCATCAGATAGCGTCGAACCATGCCTAAAACAACCTAGTGGTTCTACTTCAAATTTGTAGTAGCGGAAATTCATCCATAATCCTAATGCCTGGACTAAGCGTCTTCTGATTATCAAAGAAGCTCAGGTTAAAAGGATTCCTATCGATTCATCCTTGTAATAGTTTATTGTTTAGCTTTTGATTGGCCGCATTTTGCTTTTTCCACATGTAATTCATGTGTGTACTGTATGTATATATATACATTCCAATTGTTGATCAATTGAGAGCAATTTACTACAAATGCCTAATTTTGTTCTCTTGTGCTTTGAACCATCTTTTGTGTAGTTGTGCGTGTGCTGCTCCCCGCTAATATTTCATTTTCTTCTAAAATAATAACTTTAGCCAATGTTCTATTTAATTGGAAAAAATTTGGTCAAAAAAACCAAAACTTTTGGAAAGAGGGTCTGGCATCTTCTCCATGAAAAAATATATTGTTTGTGTGATTGTTAATTTATTTTAGTATTATGGTGGCCGATGTCATGTGGTTGTTTCACTGGTTTTTTGCGTTATTACATACGAAAATGACCAAAAACCCTTAGTAGCTGTCTCGCAGATTAATAAGAGCTTTGGCCTTTGGATACAAAAATGGTGAGATACTAGACCCTTTTCAAGTCCAAAACAGAGGGGGTTCTTTTTAATGGTTTCCATCATTTCGTGTTTAATTATACTTGATTGGAACAGCCGTGGCCGCGTGGCAAATGTAGGAATAAACCACCCCGAGTGCTCCTTGTGGCAAAAGTTGATTTTCTACCGTGAATTTCATTGACATAAGCATGCAAGCTGAGATGGGTAGAGCATAACATAATCAGAGTTTATTAACAAGAATTCATGTGACTTACTAGTCGTGTTTATTTTTTTTGGCTTGATCAACTTCTTCAGGTGCGTAACTCCAAGTCTTTTGTCCTTCTCAATCTGGCTCAAGTCTCAAGCTAGTCTTTCTGCTACTATCCCTTCACTGACTGAACCAGAAAAAGAAAATGGCACAAAGTCTCCAGCAATGACAGCAAGATTTTGTACATGTAATTTATCCACCATTTCCTGTAGCCTTTGCCCATTTTATGGTTGACCTTGCCAAAGCATCCATGGGGTCAATACATTTCTTAAGAAGAGGATCATCATGAGGCAGAACGCCCTGCAATTCATCAGAAGCAAGGATGACGGTGTTCACAGCCCTCACCAACAGAGCCTGAACTGCAATTCTTAACAGATTCCGTGCCCCTTCCATGTCCCTTCTGTGTAATGCTTCAATTGCAGGAATTACAACATGTTCCATGGTTGCTTTGTCTGGTACCACAACCTCAAATCCCTGTGCATTGCCATTGAAAAAAATATAACAAAAAAAAAAAAAACCCAAAAAATGATTTTGCTAGTGACTCACATTGATTCTACCAAATGCATGCTTTAAAGGTTTTATGACAACCCTTCTTTTATTTCACATATCAATTATATCAGCTCAGAGGTTTTATCCTTCGAACATAGAGAAAGTTTCTGAAGAAAGAAAATTATCTGCTAATTAGTATCACTTAGTGTATTGACAAGCCAACATGCAAATGATCTTAGTTTATATAAGCAAGTTAGAAACTATCACTAATATTGAGCTTGGAAAAAGAGCATGAATTTTTTGTATTTGCAAACCTGACTTTGCAGCTTCTCCTGGTAAAAACCAGCCATTAAAGTTTCATCTGCAGCAAGAACCCCTATCCGCACATCACTCCCAGTTTCCAGTGGCTTCAACTTTGCTTCCCTGAGCTCCCTAGCAACACACTCACCAACATGAAGGAAACGCAGGGAACAGTCCTCAAAAATCCGGTCGTGCCACGCATGAGACAGATGGCATGGCATGACTATGCAGCGAGCTCCAGAGTGCTCAAGGAATGCCCTCTTACGGCACAAGTTCTCAATGATGGGCCAATTGTTTGATTGGATTTGAGCAGCTTTTCTTTTGAATGAATGAAACAAACTGCGAATTGGAAGCTCTTTATATAATGCTGGATCACTGCAGACAACAAAAGGTGGGCATTCTCCTCCATCCTTTAAACTCCACCAGACAAGCTTCTCCAAGAAAAGTAGACTGGAATAAACAGATACCCCTCCAATGATACCAACAGTGTTTGGTTGGCTGAGTACGTAATTTGGGGTTTGACATCCTGTTACAGCCGTGCCTGAGCTCAGAAGTTTCTTAGATTCGGGTAAGTTTCCACTTTCATTTGTTTGTAGCACTGAAAATACTTGTACAGCTACAGATGGGCTTGATTTGGTCCTGTACTGGGTCTTATTTTTGCTTAGAAATCCTAGAATTGCAGGTGGACGATTTTGTGTGTTGAAGGACATTGTCATGCCTGCATCAACCATCCCTTATAATTAACTACTCCCTAAGGCTTCACTAAGTATCTTATGTACTTACAATTATAGCTTCGAATTCTATAAGAACACCAAATACCAATTTATGTCCAAATCCACCTTCGAAAACTGGACAATCCCATTAGCCCTTCTGTATTTTACCACTCAAAACATAGTATTTTAGAACCCTCTAAGAATCTAGCCTTATAGATGGGTTTTACAAGGAGAGAAAGAAATCCAAAAGCACAAGAGAAATTCTCAGACCACAGAGTCCACCTACTGAGCTATGTGTTGACCTGCTTTATTGCCAGAGTCCCTACAGAAAGGATCTGCAGAATAAGATCAAAATATCAGAGAAAGATTTCCAAACCCCAGGTCCCAAATTCAAAAGCTACGAAATTACAAGTTCAATACCAAAACCCTCAATTCTTGTTTCTCAAGAACATATGATACAGGGAAGACAAAAACATCAGAATTCTAGTGATGCACAAAAAACAAAACTAGACTGCAGAAGGTCAGTAAAGACATATCTTGCAACTTTTTGTGGTCTTTTAAATATGCATCAAACATACTGCTTCCAATCATGAAAAGTTAGAAGGAATCTTCACAATGGTCTTTCCTGTCAGGTTTTGCCAAGTCATCATTGTCAAGGTGTCAACCATTCAAAAAATAATGATAATAATGATACATATAATTGAAGAAAAACGCTAAAATATCTATGTGTATGACAGTACGAGACTTTAATTACCTTGGCCTATCATTTTTCTCTCTGTCTGATAAATGTGATAAGGACTGAAGTTTGGCAGGACTGAATAATTGATCTCCCGTGATTGTGAATGTTTAACCAACTGTCTAGTGTCAATTGTCTAGTGAACACAAATTTTGGAGGTCTTAGAATACACCTAGAATGATATGACCCCTCTCATTGTTGTTAGTGATAAGTTGATAACCAGTTAACCATCCGGTGAAAAAATTCAAGACCAGTTAACCATCCAGTGAAAAAAGTCAAGACCACTCTTAAACCTTGAAGAATCTATTTTTCAATATTAAATGATTCCAAAAATTTACCCCAATTCTTAGCTTTTATTCTTGCTGGAATACCCCATTTCTTATCTTTGCCTATTGATTATATGGAAGACTGGAAGTAGTCTGAGACTGAATCAATCTCCAAACCCAAGGATTTGCCAAAGTCACACGTGCCAAGCTCATAAAACTGCAAGTGCTTCAAACTTATGATGTTCTCCCATTGTCACAAGAACTGGTTTGTCTTCCTGGTGATCATGCCATGTTGAACTTTGAGGTTGCTTCTCCATGAACAAGCAAAAGTGTTGTTCGATATTCTACCAACGAGTGATCGACAGGTCATATTATAACCATCGGTTTCGTACTCAATTATTAGAAATTTGATTCTGACTCGACAAAGGAGAGAGACAAGCAGAAATGTCTTTTTCTCAGTCCATTCAGCTAGACTAGTTTATTATTAAACTCTTGTTCTTCTCAAGGCGGCACATCAAGAAATTATTGTACATTTGTTTCAGTACCATTCCTCCCCATCACCAATCAGATTATATGTGATGCATACGAAGATTATAACAAGGGTGGAGGGTCAGAACCAGAAAGTTTTGTTTGAAGAGGTCGGTAATTCAAATAATTAGCAGATTATTGCCACTCCAAATCCAAGCTTATACGTGACTAGGGCCGGCTGTAGGGTAGGCAAGTGAGGTGATAGCCTTGAGCTTCTAAATGTTTAGAATCTCTAAATTTTATAAATCTCTTATATATTATAGTGTAAAACATTCTAGAAATGTATATGAATAATTGAAAGCTTCAATATATATATTTCGTTTTAAACTAGATATGATCATATATGTGACTTTATCACTAAGTATAAAATTTCCCAACTTAAGACCTATTAATTAGGGTCTTATTAGTGTGTCGGTTTGTTATGTTGTACTGAAATTTGTGAGGAATGTGAATGCATAATGACTCTTTTGCTACTTGAGTTTACTATTTATAGTATATAAAACAACCCAAAATATCATTCTCCTAGTGTACGTTTCCATTTATAGTATTAAACCACCCACTCTCCAAATATCTTTCTCCAAAAGTCCAAGTAGATTCTGGCAATCTCTACGATCTGCTTTCCTTGGCTCATATTAAAAGCCTCGATCTTTTGAGACTAGTGAAGGTGGGACCTACTCCCATTGCAAGCTTGTCATTCATTCGGTGGCTAATATCTGGCGTGAACGTGACCGCCTCAATTTTAACAATCTCTCTATTGTTTTACTCCAGCTCTCGACAAGAAATGTCTCCGATACAAATTAATTAGAAATAATAATTACATCATTGTCCTTGTCTTTCACCTGATAATTATCACATCACTCACTAATGTCGGTTGTAATTATCATAAGGTGTATGGAATCATTTCATATAGAGGATTCCTTTCTTAAGAGAAATTCATTTTGATAATAATAAAAGAGAATGTATAATGCAATTATGCAACTAATCCGCAATGTGGTATAATATAGACCCATTCAAATTTTAGATTTTAATTTAAAAAATATTTATAAAAATAGTAAAATCAAGACTCATTTAATTATTTGATTATCATCATAACCATTTTATTATTCATGAAAAATATTGTACTCGTTTATTTATAACAGTACTGTTGTTTTTACTTTTTATTGTAAAAGAAAATATGCGAATCCGAGTGTGTAATATGGAAAACTTTTATTTATCATGAATTCACACTTATAACAGTAGCCTTGTGTTTTTTTACTATTATTTATTAGACACTGGTCAGTCTGGTCAGTGTCACTGTGTCACTGGAGTCTGTGAGCCTGAAGTTATGGGTTTTGGAAGTAGCAGGCCTCAACACGAAGCCTGCAGTTCTACTGCTTCGGACAGTGGCCAGATGTTCCAATCTCGTAATGGACTTGGGGCCCAACCTTCCCACTTTATGTTGGGCTACACTACCCAAGACTCGATTAATGTTGTCCGGCCCACCCAAAACAAAATAACCAATATAAAAGCCCTCTTATTCACCATGGATATTCAATTAATTTTTCTTTTTTTGTTAGAACTTAGAACTTAGAAGACATCCCAGACTCAAGTACTGTATGATATTAAATTCAGGCCGACAGCTACAGTTTTAAAATTTTCTCTCTAGATAATGTAATAATATTGTTAATTTAAAATCAGTGTATATTTTTTGTTGAGAAAATCACTATATATTTTATTTAATGACAATATGTAAATTGCTGATGACAAAAACTCTCTCAGATGGTATCATTTGTTAAATAAAATTGGTTAAGTGAATTTGTGAGTTATCGATGCTCAAATAAATTTGATGATTTGTATTTGGGTATTACTGTTTACTGTTTAGCCAATAAGCAACTGCCACGCAATAGATGAAGAAAAATCAAAAGCTGAAACTTTGTAGTCTTGTACCCGTCCGATCACCAACTTATAAGTGGAAACAACGCCTAAAAAGAAAGCACCGGGTACGCACTATTCAGCTTTGTGCTTTGCTTGTTTACTGAGAAAATGGCTACCTTCTTTCAGAGACTGGCTAAGGCCACCCCAATCGCTTTCAACAATGCATTTGGAGGCCAATCCAAGTCCTCTAGCTTTCGCATTCCCTTTGGAGCACTCGCAGCTGTCTCTGGCGGACTCTCCTACCTCTGCTACTACTCCTCACCCGATTTGGTAAATTCTCTTGCTGGTTTTATCTGGGTTTTACTCTGATTTATCGCTGATGCAATGCATGAGGTTACGTTCGTGGTGTGCTCAATTGGGTTTCTTAAATATTGGATTTGGTTTTGGTGGTTTTCAAATATTTGAAGAAATGGGCCTTGTCTGTGATGGTTTTTTCTTCTTAATATTCAATTCTGGTCTAGTTGATAATAAACTACAGGGCTCAGGTTGTAATTGTTTGTGTGCTTTTCTAAATTTAAAGAAATGGGTCTTTTGAAGCTGGTGTAATTTGTGTTTGATGAGACGGTTTCATTGCTTGTGTTGTTCTTTTTGTGTACATTCAGAAAGTGCCGTTATGCTTACATGATATAGCTTTTCTGAGCAGATACAGGGTGTAGCTATCAGAAAACGAAAAAAATACAGGGTTGGTATAGCTATTTTGTTTGGTTAGCAGAGACCTTTTATTGCTGAGGTTTACTACTGTAAGAGTTGCCACTTGCCAATGATCCACTTTCCAGTGATGTTTAGGCTTCTCCTTCATTGATAATTACTGCTTTATTGGACGATTGTGTTCCCATTGTGTTATAATTTTCATTGGAGTCTCTTTTTTCCTTATCGATAAAATTTAATCATTTGGTTTTCAAAGGTAGAAGGTTATGATATGAATATCAGGGTTGGTGGTGTGTACTTTAGATACGTATGCTCCTTTTCAAATGGAACTTGTGATACATTTTCATGCTATATTTCCTGATGAGATGAATTTTTTTTTTTTTATATTAGCTGATCTACGACCCATTTTATGTGACTCATGCTAGCAAGTTTTTTTCAGTAAATGTGTTGTTCTTCTGTATTGATAACTAAGTGCTCTTATTTTTTCACAGGTTTATCTAGATGAAATCAAAGAACAGGCTGGTCCAAAAGTTGGTGAGTCTCTCTCTCTCTCTCTCCCCCACACACACACAGAAGATGAGTATACAATAAGAAAGTTGGTTGGACTTTTTTAAAACTAAATATTTAGCTAAAAGGATTTTGTTTATATTGGTAACTTAGTTTTATTTTAAAGTATTAATGTATTATCAACTTTATATGAAGCTTAATCCTGGATTGTAATATATCAAAATTTTAACCCTTATGTTGCTCATGCTAAATAGATGCTTTTAATGTGTTTTCAGCACTTAATCCCAATAAGTGGATTGAATTTAAGTTGCAAGACACTGCAAGGGTTAGCCACAATACTCAATTATTCAGGTATAGCTCCTAGACTCTCTCTCTCTCTCTCTCTCTCTCTCTCGTTTTCTCAATCACTCATAAGGTGAAATGGAGGGTGGGTTGAAAATTAAGTTGCAATTTCTATAACCAACTCAATCTGGTCGTATGAAATCCCAACCATTAATGACTATGTTATACATGTGCAGTTAGATGTTTTATATTCCTAGTAACTGATTTCTTGTAGTTTTCTCTAAAAATTGGCAGATTTACGTTTGATCCTACTGCCAAGTTGGGTTTAGATGTTGCTTCATGCATCATTACGAGGTATACTTAAGTAACTCTGCTTTGTCATGAAGTTCCTATTCATAGGAAGTGTATTACTGAATTAATTTTTCTGATGTGTTCTTGTACCTCTAGGGCTCCAATAGGACAAGATGCTGAAGGGAAACCAAAATATGTCATACGCCCGTAAGTCTTTCTGTCCAAGTGTCAATATGCTAGATTTTAAATTCTTGGAACTTGATTATGTAACTTTTGAGTCCTTAAATTCTATATTGTTTCTACTTGCATCCATTTATATGAGTTCTTGATTTACTTTCCAATTTGTTGGTTGCCCTTATTTTGTCATTTGCATGAATTTTATTATTTATTTGGTGGGCCCATTGATCAGGTATACTCCTATATCAGATCCAGATTCCAAGGGATACTTTGACTTGTTAATTAAGGTATGCAGTCAATAATGGTCACTTCTGCTTTGGTTCAGATTTTTGAGGATTCATCGATTTATAGATTTCAAGCTTTGTTCATTTTATTGAAACTGTGGGCAGGTGTATCCAGAAGGAAAAATGAGTCAGCATTTTGCAAGCTTGAAACCAGGCGATGTAGTTGAAGTGAAAGGGTAACTTATTCTCATTCACAGGTATTAGTAGAGGATATGCTCTTTATCATCTTATAATCAGGTGTATCTGTTTCTTGCAGGCCCATTGAAAAGTTCAGATATACTCCCAACATGAAGAAACATATAGGCATGGTAAGAGCAAGTTATCTAGTATTCAATAAATAAAAAATAAAACTGACCTCTTTCTCATCTTTCTTACTTTGATTGCCATGCATTGTATCAATGATAGCTTTAACATCTATGCGGGAGTGGTAAGTTTAAGCTTTTAATTTCAACTTGAAATTGATAGCCAGTGGCAAGTTTTTTGTTCATTATCATTACCACTTGTCACACAAATGGATTTAGTTCTTCTTGCAATGTCTGTTTAATCAAAATATCTACTTTTTTGACTGCTTATAAAAATATTCTTGCAATGTCTGTAATACAAAATGTCCACTCTCTTGACTCCGCATAAAAATTGAGATCATCCAAGTATAGTAAATCTGTGTGGTCACCCTGTCTAAAGTGCAATTTCATTCTTTCATCCAGATTGCAGGTGGTACGGGTATTACTCCTATGCTTCAGGTTGTTGAGGCTATACTGAAAAATCCTGATGACAAGACTCAGGTGAGCAATGAGTTATATTATTAGTCTTCAGTCACAACCACAATTTACTTCTTCAGATATTTGGAATTCTTATGTCAATATATGGATACATATCTGTATAATATTGTGCAGGCAAATATGTGATATTCAATACATTGGTGCATGCATGTAGGACTGAAAAAGTCTTGTGTTAATATAAATCCAATGTGTATAATTACTATACTCTCCTTAACACAATCTCTTAACGCTTGATGATGTCCTAGGTGTCGCTGCTTTATGCTAATGTCTCCCCAGATGACATACTGCTTAAACAAAAACTTGATGTACTTGCAGCTAGCCACCCAAATTTAAAGGTATCATGTCTCTCTGTAAAGGTACTATTGCTGGATCACTCCAAATTGGATATTTATCTCACAAAATATGGCTTTATTTATGAAAAAAAAATCAGGTATATTACACAGTCGATAATCCAACTAAGAATTGGAGAGGAGGAAAAGGTTTCATATCAAAGGACATGGCCGTAAAAGGCTTACCTGGACCTGGTGAAGATACTCTCATCCTTGTAAGTATTATTCTAAAGAGGTGCTCATGTACTTGTCTCATATACATTTTGAGAAATAAAAAAAAATCAAAAATTTCGGGCCTGTTTGGGATATTTGCTGAAAACAGATTTTTGTTTTTCTCTTTGTTATTTATGGATAAAATAAGGAATCAAATTTCTGAGACAGTTTAATAGAATACCAAACGCCCCCCAAGTTCAGTTTTGTTTGTAACTCATCGAACATCCTTCATTTCAATTCGTCTTACTTGTGTAGGTATGTGGTCCCCCTGGGCTGATGAACCATATATCCGGCGACAAGGCTAAAGACCGGTCACAAGGAGAGGTAAGAAAGGCATATGATATCCTGCTTTCCCCTTTTTTCTGTGTGTTTGAAATCTCATGAGTTCCTTTTTTGCTTTGTTACAGCTCACTGGCATACTTAAAGAGCTTGGATACACAGAAGAAATGGTTTACAAATTTTGATCAGCGAAGGCCATTAAGCTTTTGAATCAATTACTGGCTTCAAATTTTATGCAATAAGATATCTTCTTAGGGAACCATGCGCAACTTGAACACAATATCTGTGATAATAAATTTGGGAACAACACTGAATAAGTGAATAGGAAATATTTTGTTATGAATTTGTGATATTGCCCACTTGAGTCGGGCTTTCATTTTGAAGAAGTTTTATATCAATTAAGAAAAAACTTCAAGTCCGATTCAACTTTCCAATTCAACTTTTGTGAATGCTAACCGTTTGATAGGCATTTACCACTTTTGTGAACGCTAACTTATTCTAGCTTGGATTTACTAGATTAATTAATTCAAGTTCAATTCAACTTTCCAACGGCTTAACTCAAGTCTGACCCAATCGTAATGCTGTATATTGTATGTTATTAACATTAAGAAACCTCAACTTCTCAACCATTCCATAAAAAATCTCAAGCATATCCTTATTATTTTAAAAAATTATAATTATGGATGTAAAAATTAATGTTGATATGGCAATTACAATTATCCCACTTTAACCGATCATTCTCATCCACTACACTTCACACTTTATTGAATCTCTCATTACTGTATCATATATGCACACATTATGTGTGTATGAAATATTTTATTAATTTAAATGTAATTTCCCAGAGTTTTGGATTAATTATTGTTTATTTTGAAGGAAAATCCAATATGAAAAATAATAAGGCAAAAATAGAGAAGCGGAGGAACAGCAACAAATATTAACAGAAAACACATTCCCTTTTTCTCTCTCACTCACTCTCTCCGTTCCGATCTCTCCGCCATCGAAAGCCAACATCCGAACAGTCATGGACGTTTGTTAATACCAATCTGATCATTCTTTTCAAGTTCTCCAAGCATTTTCTTTCTATTTTCGATTTTTAAATGGAAGAAGATTTGGTGAAGCGACACACCGATTGCGTCTATTTCTTGGCTTCTCCTCTCACATGCAAGAAGGTCGTCAAGAAAAACAATGACCCCATTTCTTTTTTTCCACTTTAAGTTTATTTGTTTTTATTCTTTTGGTGTTTTTTTTGTTCAATGCTGCGAGAGTTGTAGTTCTTTCTTTATTTCCATTATTAGAACTATGTCCATCGGATTACCCTACATTTGAAGGATTTTTGGGTTTTAGGGTTTGTGAAAGCATTGTGAGATCTAGGTTGTGTTTTCTGGGTCTTTTCTTGCAAGGTTTGCTAACGATTATGATAGGATATACAGACAGTTATTTTCATTCAAATAGAGTGTTCATTCTTTATTCCATTCCCTTGTTTTTGGGTATTTTTTCTGTGTATGAGTTCTGTATGTTGTAGACAATGACTTCTGCATGTAGTAAACTGTGTAATGCCAATTGTTGTTCATTATCAATAATTTTCTTTGTTTCCGGACGTGGCTTTCTTGCTCCATCATTGATGTGTGTTTGGTGTTTCTTTCAGTGAATATCTATTCGATTTTAGCAAATTGTAATCTGTTATCTGTTTGGGCAGTGACATTGATGGTGGTGTTCTTTTTTCAGGGAGCTGATTGTGAGTATAGACACAGCAAGATTGCGAGGCTCAACCCAAAGGATTGCTGGTACTGGTTGTCTGGGAATTGTCTTAATCCGACCTGTGCTTTCAGGCATCCTGTAAGCACCTGTTTTCATTTTTCTGCATCAATGTCCTTGATTGTTTTATTGATTTCATGTCGTTATAAATAGTTGAAATCTTTTTATTTTATGGCTCATCCTTTTGCTGTTTCATGTGTGTTTGGGTCCTTGGGGATTGGTTTGTATTTAGGTGGTTGTATAAATCATGTATTTATAAAATCATTTTCATTTTCACATGTCGTGTCTAGTGTTGTTTGGGGGACATAAATTCTTGATGTGTTGACAGGTTAGGCTTAACATTTAAATCAGTTTCATTCTCATTTTATGGCCTTGAGGCTTTTCTTACATCCATGCTTTTCTTTTTGGAGTTCTCTATTTATATTTTATTAAGTCATGGCTTTTTTAGTGACTCTTTATCATCCCTCGGTCATTTGATAATGCCAATTTAATCTGTACTTTGTTTTCAATTTTCACAGCCATTGGATGGACATGGTGGAACACCATCAGAACCTGCCCCATGTTCTGTATCTGAAAACATGACCAATGTTCCTTGTTACTTTTACTTCAATGGGTTCTGCAATAAAGGTGATAGATGCTCTTTCTTGCATGACATTGATGGCAGTACATCAACTGGGAAATCTTCAAAGACAGCCTCTGCAAGTACTGAAGCACTTTCTTCAGAAAACAAGCCAACCACAGGAAATAACACAGTGTTGGCACCAACACTTACACATTCCAACCCTTCTGAAACTGCCTCAAAGGCAGCAGTCAATAAAAGATTCCAGCCCAAGGAGGATCTTAATTATCTTGAGCAGCCAGCACTTGGAGATGTTCCACAGAAAAGTGCCTCACCTCAGTTTTCTGTGTCTGGGGATGAAGAGGCTTCTGAAATTAGGTCAGACTCCTTGCCTCCGGAAGAAGGCTTTATTGATAGCAAATCTCAGTTATGCACAGATCAGAGTTCAGAGGAGCAATCAGATGACCTTATTGTGTCAGAGGAATGGTTGGAATCATCTCCAGGCTTTGATGTGCTTGTTGATGATAAATCAGAGAATTTGGGTTGTGAGGATGATCTAGAGTACTTTATGACACTTGATGGGGAGCACAGGGAACTGAATAGCCACTTCTTGGCCTATGATTTTGAAAATCCAGATGAGTATGATCCCATGTGTCCTGATGCTGAACTACTGTATGAAAGAGAAGTATACGACTCCTTTGGTTGTCTAGATAACAAGCATATATTTGGTAGTGATAGAAGAATTACTGGCCACACAAGGGAGAACATGTTGGATTCCATGTTCTCCCACAAGCGGAAACTTATGCCAATAGAACTGGCAGCCAATGATCATGATTGTTTGGATCTCCGAGACCACCTGAAAAGCCGCAGGGTAATTGATGGTGGTCCATTTACTGGCTTATCAAGAAGGCATCAATCACTTCGGTGGATTGGTAGAAGGCGGGAAAGGCCTCAAAGGCATGGTATGGATTGGTGCTTGCATGGAATATTGGCATCAGAAGTGGGAAAGAGCACTTATGGATCAGTCAGGGAGAATGGAGCTTCTTTTAATAGTGGGATTCGACGGGGATCACTTAGGGAGAATGTAGCTCCTTTTAATGGTGGAATTCGTCAAGGATCACTCAGGGAGAATGCAGCTTCTTTTAATGGTGGAATTCAATGTGGTTCACTTAGGCATTCACAGCAATATAGATCTAGGAAGCATCCTAAGGAGAGAAGGGTGGCTAAGCAGCATATTCCTTTATCTGGAAGAGTTTCAAGGAAACCAGTACTAAGGGTGAAGAGATCTACACAGGAGTCAACTACCTTTACAGGACCCAAGACCCTTGCCCAGATCAAAGAAGAGAAGAGAAAAGCAGGAGTAAATGGGGGTGGCATAATGGGACATGTGAGCAGAGCTAGAGTGGACTTCCAGGGTCCCAAACCTTTGAATGAAATTCTAAAGGAGAAAAGGAAGCTAGCTGACAAGTGGGAAGGCAGTGCATGCGGAAACTGAACAAAGATACTTGGAGGAAACGTGATTTACTCAATGAAGAGTTATTTTTTGAAGATGACTAAAAGTAAGAATTTGCTTGAAAAGTCACCTTATAGAATTCTATTATGGTTCTTGAATATGCAGGGATCTTGTTCATTACCATTACTCGATATAAATAGTTACCATTACTTAATATAAATAGAATCAAAAAAATACTTTTGTCTTCCTGATACTAGATGAAGCTGTGTGGGACTCATGCAGATGCTTACTGGCATTTTTGAAAAACCTTTTCTAGATTCTACCTTTTGGCTCTCAAATATCATAGTTACTGATTAGGAAGCTTAAACGTAGAGCAGGCTATTGACAGACTCCTGCTTATATACAATCTACAAGACTTAACATCGTTCTATTAAGCTTGTTTTGATTATTGTACAGAGAGAGCTACATATGAAATACTTACATCACATCTTGATTAGTGCATTTCTACTGGTAAATTTTTGGCTCACCAATTGTCCTATTTTCATTGTTTGACTCATGTTGATGAGTCCTTGGTCCTTCATCATTTAGCTGTGGCTAAATTGCTCAAGTCAACACCCGAGTGGTAATCAATTTTATAGACATTGCAGTATTGTCATATTCTGGTTTAACTTGTACATTCTATTCCTCGAGCTGTTTTGTGCTGCTTCTACCATTCTGGGGTTGATATAATGAGAACACTGATAAGAATAAACCAGCATATCTTCAAGTTTTTTATTCAAGGCAGCTAAGACACAGATAATCAGTCCTAACACATTCCTTGTTTTGGCTGAGTCAAACACATTATTTAGAAGTTTGAAACAAGAAGATTGACCAAGGCAAAAAGGGCCCATTAGATGCAGATTGAATTATTTTGGGTGTTAACGTTACGTGACACAAACACATCTAATGGTCCACACAGCTACTACAAAGTGGCGACAGACTGGTGATCCAAAATTTTACAATTTCTATGGGGTTTTTTTTTTCTTTTTCTTTTTTGCTATGTCTATCCACACTCTAAATAAAAAAATGCATCAGTAATTTATTTTCCGTCGATTTCCTAATTTTCAATGCAAACGTCCCATTGTTCAATGCAAATTTTGATAGGAACAGAATTCCAACGATCCTACGTAGAATTAATTGTACCATTATTAGCAACAATGTCGACCATGCCAGTTAATTGAAGATTTTCTTGCTAGTTATGACAAACTAGGTTAGTCTGATAAATTATTTTTGTTTCTTAAATAGAGAGAGAGAGAGAGAGAGAGAGAGAGTTGAAAACGGATAGTAGAGAAAAAGAAGAGTGAAGAGAGATAATTAACATACATAAATTAATACAAATATATATTTTTTAATTATTTCTACTCTTTGATTAGGGCAAAAAAACAAGCTAAAAACTAAAAGATTAAAAAAGAAAACGTTGGCCAACTGCTCTTAAAAGTCAAATAAATGAAAGAATAAAGCAAAGTGGCAGCAAGTTAAGTGGTATTAGTGAAAATGAAAGGGGGAAAGAACACTCTAATACGACATTTTAATTGATTAAATTAATGAATTAATTGAATTAAGTAATGACATTATATAGAATTCACCTCAGGGTTCTATTGGTCTCTTTCTTGTAATATTGATTTGTCATTTTCCCTCTTCTCTCTCTCTCTCTCTCCCATCTTATTATATAAGAAGGAATCGAAGGAGGAAAAGTCCAAACACGATATAACATTATACCGAGTTGGACTTGAAGTTTTCTCTCCATCCATCCGCCATAGAATTCACCAGAAAGCCTTTCACCACAATCACACGCGCGCAGCAGATCACACACACACACACACACAATCACTGAATCACAGAGATCGATCCATCCGTCGCACATAGAGAATCAGACATGGCTGAAGGGCTGCAACGGTCTGAAAGCACGTTTCGGAGGCAAGGGTCTTCAGGTTTGATTTGGGACGACAAGTTTCTTCAGCGGGCGTTGAACCAAGTCGAGGCCGAAAAGCAGGCTGAAGCTCAAGCTCAGGCTCAGACCGCAGCAGACTCTGCTGCTGGTCCCACCATGGAGCGAAGCCGATCCAACGGTGGAAAGCCTTATCGGACGGTCAAGGTTTCGCCGCCGGCCACCGACCCCCCGTCTCCCAAGGTCTCGGGCTGTGGAATCTGCGGCGCATTCGGAAAGGGAAAGCCGGCCAAGGCATCGCATCGGCGTAGATCGAATAAACGAAGGTCGTAGCAAATTTTTTCAAGTGCCTGTTTAATTAATTAAATTAAATTCACCACTCTGCATCTGCATGCCCGTTTTTCTTTTTAATTTGATTTGCTCTTTTTTGCTTTTTCTTTTTTAATTTAAGGGATTGTGGGAAGAAAGGGGTTTAGGGGGAGTGTGTGAGATTGTAATTTGTAATGTTAAACTTGTATAATTAATAATACTTGGTGTCTGGTGAGCTATCATAGATTCATAATATCAATTAAAATTCGATCATGTTTTGTTTTTTAATTTATATTTATTGGGGTTTTTTTTTTTACTTTTGGAGTTCCTACCTAGCTGTGTTCAAATTTGGAAGATGGTTTATGCTGTTAGGTTTGTTATTGTTATTATATAATATACCCATGTAAACTATGAAAAATCTTGTCTTCTTTAATTAAGTACAAAATTTGTATGTTATGGTTCTGTTTGAGATAAAACTATTGATAAGGTATCAGATTATAGGAAAACGAAAATTATAGGGTTCAAGTGTTTTGAATTTTTTGTTTTAATTTGAGATTTGAGATTAGAGAATTCCAAATTGAAATCTCTTTAACATTGTCGACAGTCTTGACTAATAGCTAGTTAATTAAACATTTAAAATTTAAAATTTAAAATCTAATTTTATATTGAAATATTTTAGACAAAAACATAACTAAAACAAAAAACGAAAAAGAAATGCTAGTTGGTTTTTCATTTGTTTATTTCTAT